>CAKKOB020000908.1:17604-28358 GCA_918844115.2 Phlebotomus perniciosus | reverse complement strand
TTAAGAAATATTTTTAATCCCTTTTTACTAACTAAATCTTTTGGCAAAAAAATCATTTTTGCCTTTCTCCACAGACACAGCTCTCACATGGATTCCCTTACTCGGACCGTCGGGGTGACTACAGCGGCGCTCTGACCGGCTCTGGTGGCCCCGGGACGCGTCTTGGTCATGAGCACGACCCCCTGGCGCTCCATCAGGCCCTCCAGAGTGCCGTGGATGACGGCCAGAATGCCGGAATTGACGAGAACGCCGGCTTCATGTCGGATTTGCCGTTGCTCAAGAGTGAGTTTCTTTTATTTAAACGTTTCGTGATATAAAAAAATCACCAGGTTGAGAGAGGTATCGAGGGGCTAATTATTTGACACTGAAATACGATTCCCGCTGAGGTGTCGTGTTGTCACAAAACTGCTAATCTGGGGGACGGAGGGCTGATTTATTCCATCCCATTGCAAACAAATGTCTCAGATGGATGCATTCACTGATGAAGAGAGTGTTTGGAGAAGGCGGGATTTCTCGCCTTCCAATGCACTCACATTACAAAAATGAGAGGTGGAAGGTAGAGAATCAAGGGGGAAATATTAAAAATGGGAACAAATTATAGCCGTAATTGAAAAAAAAATAATTCGCGAAATTTTCGCAATTTTTGTTACAAGATTTAGATCCAATATTTGTTCATTTTCTGGTCCAATTCCGCAAGTAAGACTTTATTGTAAATCTTTTTTAGACTTTAAAAACACATTTTGAACAGTTAAAGAGCATTTAATTGTTTTAAAACGTATCTCAAGCCGTGAAAAGGAGTTTTAACGTTATTTAATTGCGTTAAAATGCATTTTAAACCGTTGTAGGTGTTCTAACCTTATTTAATTGCATTTTGACATATTTTAAATCGTTAAAAAACATTTTATTTTATTTTAATTGCGTTAAAACGCATTTAAATGCGCTAAAAGACGTTCTAACCTTATTTAATTGCGTTAAAACGCATTTTAAAGCGTTAAAGGGCGTTTAAACCTTATTTAATTGCGTTAAAGGAGTTTTAACGTAGTTTAATTGTATTAAAACTCATTTTAAATCGCTACAAGTATTCTAACCTCATTTAATTGCGTTTTGACGTATTTTAAACCGTTAAAACGCATTTTAATGTAGTTTAATTGTGTCAAATGCATTTTAAACCGTTAAAAAACATTTTAAACTTATTTAATTGCGTTAAAACGCATTTTAACGAAGTTTAATTGTTTTAAAATGCATTTTAAACAGTTAAAAGGCATTCTAACCTTATTTAATTGCGTTAAAACGCATTTTAACGAAGTTTAATTGTGTTAAAACGCATTTTAAACCACAAGTGTTCTAACTTCATTTAATTGCGTTTTAACGCATTTAAACCGTTAAAAAGCATTTGAAAGTAGTTTAATTTCGTTAAAACGCATTTCAAGCCGTTAAACGTAACGTAGTTTAATTGACATAAAACGCATTTGATGGCGGTTAAAAGCGTTAGAATGCGTTTCATTGCGTTTTAACGCTTTTCAAACCGTTAAGAAAACTTTTAACGTTGTTTAATTGACTTAAAACGCATTTTAAAATGTTAAAAATAATTTAAAAAGTGATTTCTTGATTTTTTTGTAAAAAAAAATGCGAAATTTCTCGGATAATAACCCTCAAATACAGTTTATGTATCATATTTGATACATCGTGAAGTGATGAGCAGTGGCGCTATCGTTGTTAAACTTGCGTTTTTTTTTTTTGAAAAACTTTGAAACTTGAATAAATTTTCAACTATCAATTCCCCCTTAACAAAAAAATATCTAATTCCTAACAATTTACCAAAATACAGATATGAAAAGCGGCAAGGAGACCAACACGATGGGCATCGGATCACCCAGTGATGTTTTCTGTTCCGTACCTGGAAGACTGAGTCTTCTGTCGAGCACTTCCAAGTATAAAGTCACCGTGGCTGAGGTTCAGCGACGTCTCTCGCCGCCCGAATGTCTCAATGCATCCCTGCTGGGTGGCGTTCTCAGGAGGTGAGAAAAAACCACCCCCTCTCAATAATTAAAATAAACTTTCCAATCAATATGGGAAAAAAACCTTCCCCGAAGCACGATCCTAACTTTGTTAACTCTTTCATTTTATTTTCTTTTTTTTCACCCAGAGCGAAGAGTAAGAATGGGGGACGATTATTGAGGGAGAAGCTCGAGAAGATTGGCTTAAATCTGCCGGCGGGACGGCGAAAAGCCGCCAATGTGACGCTCCTAACGTCTCTGGTGGAGGGGGAGGCCATCCACCTGGCCAGGGACTTTGGCTATGTCTGCGAAACGGAATTTCCCGCCAGACAAGTGGCTGAGTATCTCCTGCGACAACATACGGAACCTCAAGAGTCCTACCGGCGGAAAGAGCTACTACTCAATACAAAACAAGTGAGTTCCCGAAGCTTAAAATCCAAAGAAGGTTTAATTTTAAACCTGGTTAATTTTTTAAAAGGTAACTAAAGAGCTGATGGATTTGCTGAATCAAGATCGATCACCGCTATGCAACACGAGGCCCCAACACATCCTAGACCCATCTATTCAGCGACACCTCACCCACTTTTCACTCATTTCACATGGATTCGGTTCACCGGCCATTGTGGCGGCCCTAACAGCCATTCAAGTAAGTCCGCAATTTTCGGATCTAAAAATATTTTTTGAATCAGGCCCAAATAGGATTTAGCATTAGCAATCTTAGATTCAATTTAGAGATCTTGAATTTTTGAAATTAGGATAAAGCCCTATAGGGCTTGAATCGGAACTTACTTTTAGGTTATAGGAAAATTTCGAGTTCTAGCAACGAGAAGCGTTTTTTGAATCAGGCCTAAGTAGAATTTACTTTTAAAAATCTTGAATTTTGGAAGTTTGAGATCAAGCCCTATAGGGCTATAACCCGAACTTTCTTTTAGTTTAAGGGAGAATTTGGAAATTAACCAACGCAAAACTTTTTTGGAATCAGGCATAAATAGGATTTCATTGGAAACCTTCGGTTCAATTGAGAAATCTTGAATTTTGAAAGTTTGAGATCAAGCCCTATACTAGGGCTTTAACCTGACTAGCTTTTTTAGAATAAGGGAGAATTTGAAATAAGCAACAGAAACGTTTCTTGAATTAGTCCCAAATAGGATTTTAGGATTAGAAATCTTGAATATTTGAAGTTTGAGATCAAGCTCTATAGGGCTTCAAACGGAACTTACTTTTATTTCAAGAGGAAATTTGGAAATCCAACAACGAAATACTTTTTTGAATCAGGTTCAAATAGAATTTAACATTAAATATCTTAGGTTCAATTGAAAAATCTTGAATTTTGGAAGTTTGGTAATCAAGCCCTGTAGGGCTTGAACCGGAACTTACTTTTATTTTAGGGGAAACTCTAGCAAAGAAAAACGTTTTTTAATCAGGTCCAAATAGGTTATACCATTGGAAATCTTGGATTCAATTAAGTAATCTTGAATTTTGAAAGTTTACGATCAAGCCCTATATCAAGGTTTGAACTTGAACTCGCTTTTAGGCTAAGGAAGAATTTGGAACCAGCAACGAAAACATTTTAGGAATCAGGCCCTAACAGGATTTGCTAGTAGAAATTTTGAAGTTTTGAAGTTTAGAATCAAGTCCTATAGGGCCCAAATCTACACTTACTTTTAGTTTAAGGGGAAATTTGGAAATTTGGCAATGAAAAACGTTTTTTGAATCAGGCTCAATTAAGATTTAGCATTAGAAATCTTGGGTTCAATTGAGCAGTCACAAATTTTTAAAGTTCGAGATCAAGCCCTATAGGGCTTTAACTTGAACTTGCTTTAAGATTAAGGAAGAATTTGAAAATCTAGCAATGCAAAATGTTTTCTGAATCAGGCCCAAATAAGATTTAGCAATTGGAAATCCTGTATTCATTTGAAAAATCTTGAATTTTGGGAGTTCCATGTCAAGCCCTGTAGGGCTTGAACCTGAACTTACTTTTAGTTTAAGGGGGAACTCTAGCAGAAAAAACGTTTTTTTGAATTAAGCCCAAATAGGATTTTAGCATTAGAAATTTTGAATTTTGGAAGTTCGAAGTCAAGCCCTATAGGGCTTTAAGCTTAACTTGCTTTTATGTTAAGGAGTAATTTAGAAATCTAGCAACGAAAATGTTTTTTATTCAGGCCCAAATAGGTTTTGCATTAAAAAACCTTGGGTTCATTTGAAGAATCTTGAATTTTTCAAGTTTGAAATCAAGTCAGGACTTGAACCTGAACTTTTACTTTTATTTTGAGGAGAAATTTAGGAAACTAACAACGAAAAACGTTTTTTGAATCAGGCTTTAATAGGATTTAGCATTGGAAATCTTGAGTTCAATTGATAAATCTTGAATTTTGGAAGTTTAAGATCAAGCCCTATAGGGTTTAAGGGGGAATTTGGAAATCTAGCAACAAATGAAAAATCGTGAAAATTCAAATAAAAAGTGTTTCAAATTCAGGCCTAATTTAAGTTTAAACTATCTATAACTGTTTCCGTCTCAATTTCAGAACTTCCTCAATGAGTCCCTCAAATATATGGACAAAATGTACCCCACAAACGGCGGAATGGTGTCCTCATCGATAGACAAAGGCCCCAAGATGGAGAATGACAAGAAGTGATGTTACTTTTTGCGATACTCACTAATCTAAAGAAAAAAACTCGTGAACTTTGGACAAAATGCACAAAGATAACTCTTGTTTGTTTTAAGTAGATCAATTTCTAATTGTAAATCTCTTCCCAAAAAAACTCTCGAGACAACAATTTTTCTATACTTTTAAGTGAAGGAGAGCTCCTAGAAAAGCCTTTTTGAGCTGAAACCGAACCTATTATACAAAAAAACTACCAACATTTTTCCACACGAAAAAAATCTGAGTGTATAAATTATTAACAGAAAAAAGTTGAGAAAAGGAAAATTTTTGAATTAATGATGAATCGTAATTGTAGTGCAAAGGACTTATTTGCATTTGTACAATATTTTGTGATAATATATAGTATTTGTGTATAAAAGTAAAAAAGAGAGAAAAAAATCATTAGACGCGCATTTTTGACGATGGACGAATATCAAAGGATAAAAAATGCATTTAAACAAATTAAAGAAAAAAAACACCAACAATTAATTGATGTCAACATATCGATTTTTCATCATTACAAGATGAAAGCAAAAAAAAAAAGAAAATCGTATTGTAAAGTGAGAAGAATTTTACTTAAATTATATATTACTGTAAATGTTGATTAATTCATGATGAAAAAAATGAGAAAGAACAAAGTTTCGTAGACGTCAAAACACGGAGAAACGAAGGAGCGACAAATTATGAAAAAGTTAAAAGAAATTATCAAAAAAAAAAGAGTGCCAACATGTGAGAGAAGTGAATGAAATTAAATATCTTGCCATTTCTGTAATTATTATTGTAAAGATAATGAGAAAAAAAAAAAATAAAGTGGCAGATGATAGAGTTCTGCTCCTAAAATGCGAACGCTAGACCGTAAAAATAGTGCATAGTTTTACTGAGAAAGTTAAAAAAATTAAACACTTTTTAAAAAAAGACAGTTGATAAAGTGTTTAGTAAATCTTTTTAGTTTTTAAATCAACAATCACTATTGTGATCAATGAAAAATACTCCCACTTCATTTCTTTCAAATATATTTTTTTAACTTATTTTTGTTTACCAAGCAATCTTTAAATCAACAAAAAAATGAGAACTGACTTTTCTTGAGACTAGTTTGAGTAATAAATATAAAAAACTACTTTCCATTGCCATTACTTTAATTAAAAAAAAATGAAAAAATTGAGGCTTCTTTTGTATTTAGTGGAATCATTGCCATAAAGCATGTTACTTTAAAAAAAATCTAACTGTGCTCAAAAAAAAAAACATTGTACAGAAACTTTAAGGAGGGTATATAACTTTCGAGAGAAGACACGAGTACAAAGCTAAACTTGCCATTTAATTTTTAGAGTCAAAAAAAAAACAAAAAACACCGAAACTTAAATCTTGAGCAGCAAAAAGAAATCTTCAACTTGGAGATGTAAAAGTAATTGATAAAATGTAGGTTTTAATTTAAATTGGACATTACCCCACAACCTATCTGTTGTTTACTTCAAGATCCTTGTAATTTAAAGAAAATTATAAATAAAAAGAAAACAAAACTTAAAGAATAGTTCCAAAATAATGTAAAATAATTTTGAAAGAATAATAAATTACAAAAGAATTCAAAATTTTCGTTTTCAAAAAATATTACTATATGTCTTCACTGTGAATTTGCAAAGTTTTGGAGTTACAGGTAAGTAAATAGTTCCCTAAAAGTAGGCAAATTTCAAAAAAGCGCTTTGAAGCTCTTTGAAAAGCTTTAAAGCTCTTTGAGATGCTCCAAAGCTATTTTCAGACGCTTTGAACCCCTTTTCAGAAAGATTTTAAGCTCTTTTCAGAAAGCTTAAAAACTCTATCAAGAAGCTTTAAAGCTCTTTTCAGAAAGCTTTAAAGCTCTTTCAGAAAGCTTTAAAGCTCTTTCAAGACGCTTTTAGGCTCTTTGAATACGTTTTTAAGCTCTTTGAAGACGCTTTAAAGCTCTTTTCAGAAAGCTTTGAAAGCTCTTTCAAGACGCTTTAAAGCTCTTTTCAAAAAGCTTTAAAGCTCTTCAGAAAGCTTTAAAGCTCTTTCAAGACGCTTTAAAGCTCTTTCAAGACGCTTTTAGGCTCTTTTCAAAAAGCTTTAAAGCTCTTTCAATACGCTTTAAAACTCTTTTCAAACGCTTTGAAAGCTCTTTCAAGACGCTTTAAAGACGTTTTAAACCTCTTTTCAGAAAGATTTTAAGCTCTTTTCAGAAAGCTTAAAAACTCTTTCAAGAAGCTTTAAACCTCTTTTCAGAAAGCTTTAAAGCTCTTTCAGAAAGCTTTAAAGCTCTTTCAAGACGCCTTTAGGCTCTTTGAAGACGTTTTTAAGCTCTTTGAAGACGCTTTAAAGCTCTTTTCAGAACTCTTTAAAGCGCTTTTCAGAAAGCTTTGAAAGCTCTTTCAAGACGCTTTAAAGCTCTTTTCAAAAAGCTTTAAAGCTCTTTTCAAAAAGCTTTAAAGCTCTTCAGAAAGCTTTAAAGCTCTTTCAAGACGCTTTTAGGCTCTTTTCAAAAAGCTTTAAAGCTCTTTCAGAACGCTTTAAAGTTCTTTCAATACGCTTTAAAACTCTTTTCAAACGCTTTGAAAGCTCTTTCAAGACGCTTTAAAGACGTTTTAAAGCTCTTCAGAAAGGTTTAAAGCTCTTTCAAAACGCTTAAAAGTTCTTTCAAGACGCTTTAAAGTTGTTTCAAAAAAACTTTAAAAGCTCTTTTCAAGACGTTTTAAAGCTCTTTAAAGACGTTTTAAAGCACTTTGAGAAATATCTAGTAAAAGCACATTATTTAACCAAGACACTAACCTTCTTTAGACTGCATTCTGGCTCTTCTAAACGTGAAAATCTGTTGAGTACCTTCTCGAATTACTAAATTTTTCCACTTTCAAGGAATTCCCTAAACCTCATCCTAGACACCTTTACCAGAGCGCGCCATCTATCGTCCAAAGTTTCTTTCAAACAACTTTATTGAAAAATATTACAAAGAATCCTACAAATACTTATATTGCTACTAAACCTTACATTGAACATTTGTCTTTGGACTTTAACAAATCCACTTTAAAAAATTCAGATCTTACACAAAAATTCGAAAAAAAATCTTACGGAAATTCAACTTTATATGGCAAAAAGGAATGAATAAAAAAGGAGTATTTGTCTTACGAAATAAAAAGAGAGCCTTCTTCGAGTTTAAAATGACACGTAATTCAGTTTTTTTTTTGTACCAAATGAACACAAAAGAAATAAAAAAGTAGAGAGCAGAAAAGAAAACTTACGGATAAACCAGACAATCAATCCTCCCGGACATCTTCTGGGCGAAACTCCTGCCCGCCTCTGTGGGTGAACTGAACGCAATCTCATCCCACGAGAGCACATGCCCAAAGACAAAGTGCTTCCGGACGGCTGTGAGGAGTTCCCTGGCCACTCCTTGACCGCGGAACGGCAACGCCGTCCACAACTTCAAGATCCCACAATGAGCTGGGAAGTCCTCCTCCGAGAAGTAATCCACTCCATTGCGCTGCACCAGCCTATTAGCCCAGTAGATCGGCTCCGCCACGCACACTCCCATGATCTGATGATGAGCCACTGCCAAGTAGGTGATGGCCTTGGCAGGCATAGTTCGCCTATAGGCTCCCAACTCCTCATCAATCACCTCCAGCAATCTCTCCACGCGATTCACTTTGGCCCGTGAATCTGTACTCTGGACACACAAGACACGCCCTCCGGCGCCCCATTCGGACACCGTGAGCACCACATTCTCCTCCTGCCACCCCCGGAAGTTGATACACCCGAGGGCATTGTGAAAGTCCAAGTGGAGTCGCTCCTCTTCGGGTTCATGAACCGAATACACGAGATTGCAGTCGGTGCACAATTTGGCTCCAAACTCCTTCTGTCCAGCATCTATTTGCAACTGACCGGCACCAATAGGCCTCCACAGGCGCCTAACACCCTGATTCCGGGTCAATGTTCCAGGAGATTTGAAGCTAGACAGAAAAAAAGACACGAATTTGTAACAAAGTTGTCCATTTTAAGCTAAAAGGGTCAAAAGGAGGTAAAATCAGTTTGTTTATCACGCTTTTTGAATTTTGTTAAAATTTCCACTGAAAGCACGATAAGTCTCTTGTTTAGCCAAGACACAAACCACATTTGACCTCTTTTTGGCTTTGATACAAATCGCTTGTTGTTGAATTTTGTGAAAATTTGTTAATAAATAATAATTTATTAACAAATTTTCATAAAATTCACCAATCGATTAGTATTAAAGCCAAAAGGAAGTATGAATGGTTTGTGTCTTGGCTAAATAAGAGACTTATCGTGCTTTCAGTGGAAATTTTAACAAAATTCAACAAGCGATTCCACTGAAAGCGTCTTAAGCTTCTTATTTAGCCAAGACACAAACCATATTTACCTCATTTTGGCTTTAATAAAAATCGATTGGTGAATTTTGTGAAAATTTGTCATTAATTTCCTGTTTATTGACAAATTTTTACAAAATTCAACAAGCATTTCCAGTGACAGCAAAATATGCCAAGACATAAACCATCTTTTACCATTTTTCGGCCTAAAAAAACCATTCAGAGAAAAGGTGTTGGGTTTTTATCTCCGCAATGAATATAGTTCTCTTTAGAAGGATCAATAAATCTTTTCGAAAGAATATTTTATTATTATTTCCATTTGATTAAAAATGATTCGAAAGTTACAAAAAAAAAATCTTCAAAAAGGACTATTAACCCGTATTCATAGCGGGATTCAAACCCAGGGCTATTTTAGTAAATTAGTAAACTTTTTAGTAAAAAGAAAAAAAAATATTCACAAATATAATAAAATCGGGTCTCCGCTATGAATAGGCCCCTTTCTAACACAAGAGATCTAGCCATTTGAATATCAAATCGGAACTCTAATCGAAGTTTAAAAGCCTATCAAAACCGGAGACACAATCCTAATGCCACCCAAAGACTATTATTTAGCCGAGACCCACACCATCTTTTCAATTAACCCTTTGTGGACCGCGGCATTGCTGACCATTGCCGGGTTGATCAGTGCTATTATTTCTTGTATTGAGATCGAAATAAGACCTTGTAGATTTACGGAATTTTTTAAAGTGCTTAGAACATTGCAAAAAATAGGGCTGAAAATGGCCAAAATCACGTTTTCCGGAAAATTTATGAAAATTATTATCAGAACTAAGCCTGTTTTAAGGTTCCAAGGTGATTTTGAGCGAAATCAAACTGGAAAGGCTCAAAAAAAGCAAATACATTTTTTTATCAAAATTTTAAAAATTCTCAATTTTTGCACTTGAATATAATTTTCCAGGGAAAGCTAGAGATCCAATCTATATTTTTCCTTGAATGGTACATCACTATAGTATTCATTCGTGAGCTTAAGAGAAAAATTGGAGAATGGGAAATAATGGGAAAAAAATTAATTTCTTTATGGGTCATATATGACCCATTGGTCCTCAAAGGGTTAATAGACGTAAATACGTGGAAAATGATCCTGAAACATAAAGCAAAGTGTGCATATCTGAATTGGCCTGATCACCCCCAAACCATTAAATCTCGACCGGACGTGATCCCAGGAGTCCGAAAATACCCATCTCCAAAATGTTTGTCTGTCTGTCAGTGTGTACACACTTCACGGCCAAACGGCTGAACCGATCTTGCTCATATTTGGTATAGGTATAGAGGGCACCTCAGGTTGGGACATAGACTATATGAAAACTTCCCCCACCTCCCCTATCTGGTACCTCCCATACGAATTTACCCCTTTTTACCACATTTTTGACTTTTTGACCACTAAGATGAAGCACTAGCTGGTGACGATATATGATGGGAGTGATAAGGATCGTGTTCTCTATAACTTTTGGATATAGAGAAATTCCCCGCATTCCCCTATGCGCCTATCATACCCTACCTACCAGACCCTTTGCCAGTCCCTGCCAGTAGGGTATTGAGAAGTTACCCCGCCATCCCCTATTGGTGCCTCCCACACAAATTTAGTCATTTTTCGGGCATTTAGACTTTTTCATCACTAAGATGAAACACTAGTGGCCCACAATGTGTGAAGGGGTTGATTGGGGTAATGTGGCCTGTAACTTAACATAATAGGGGATTGACCCCTCCACGCCCTTTTGGAACCTTTC
>CAKKOB020000908.1:0-17529 GCA_918844115.2 Phlebotomus perniciosus | reverse complement strand
TGGTGCCTCCCACACAAATTTAGTCATTTTTCGGGCATTTAGACTTTTTCATCACTAAGATGAAACACTAGTGGCCCACAATGTGTGAAGGGGTTGATTGGGGTAATGTGGCCTGTAACTTAACATAATAGGGGATTGACCCCTCCACGCCCTTTTGGAACCTTTCCTACAAAGTTCCCCTATTTGTGACTTATTATCCGCTAAATGAATTTTCTCAATCGATTTAATGGATTTAATGGACCCAAATTGCTGCACAAAGCATTCAAACAACGCGAATAGAGGCGCAAAGCGCCTCGTTAAGTATAAAAAAAAACTCACCCGCCTGGTTTGAAGTCCTTCTTGAAGATCGGAAACACTTCCTCAGTTTTAGGTTCTGTCGTCAGAAGGAACATTTCATCCAATATCTTGGCTGCTTGCACTTTGTGAGCCTCCGGTTCACTGATAAACACCTTGAAAGTCTCCTCAGAGCAAATATTATTGGTGATCAGCAACTCGAGGATCGCCTTTTGACGCTCAACAACCACCGGATCGGTGGTTTGATACGGAATCCTCTGTCGAAACTCATCCATCGGATCACTTTGAATCTTTGCAATTATTCCATCAACTTCTTTTTCCTCCTCAGCTGTCAATTGACTGATGATTCCCTTCACTTCTTGCTGATCACAAAAGGACTCCTCCTCCATGTCCTCAAATGTCTCCGTTTTAGCCTTCTTGCGTCTCTTTGGCGCCACCAGCGCCACCCTTCCGCCTTCAACAGTCGCCGATAGAGTATTGATCAGTGTGAGACTCTTCTTCGTCCTCTTCATGCCGCTCTTGAAGAACTTCCTATTGCTCGGCACAACATCCACCTCTTCCTCCTCCTCCTCGTCTGAGGATTCTGGCTTGGCAGGGAGTGGTCGACACATTTCAAGGGGATTCTTGGCATTCTTAACAATCGCGTTGATTCTCTCAATTTGACTGGCTGAAATTTCAACTTTCAACTCCTTCTTCCGCTCTTCGGCCACTTTCTCCTTTCCCGCTTTCACTATCGCCTTCCTGGATGGCTTAGCAATCTTATGACCAACACCCTTATTAATCAATCCCACCCTCTTGGCGCCTCTCACGAACCTCCGACCCGTGGTGGCGGGATTCTTCGTGAAGATCACCCGACGATTCGCCTTACTGACTTCCGGCGTGTAGAAGCGCATCGGCGAAATGGCGGGCATCTCAAAGGACAGAGATGTCTTGGCCTTGAGAGGTTCACCATCACCCTCAGGCTTTGGTGCCTTATCATGGGGACTCTCTTCATCACTCAACTTGGTCAACCACTTGCGTGAACCCTTACTCACCAGCGCCTGAGGGATGCTGATGTCGCCAAGGATGAGGGACTTCTTGAAGGAGATCCTCAGATCGCGGCAGTAGCTCTGCTTGTCCACCTAAACAGAGGAGATCAAGTGAAATATGTACTTAATTTTTGGCTTAGCTAAAGCTTAGAAATCAATTAGAAAAGCTTCCAGAATGAAGCTTTCAAATATGTAATGAATTTAAATCTTTTTCTAAAGCTCTGAAAAGCTTGCTTAAGCCCAAAAATTTATAACCGAAAGAACAAAAAACTGGAAACATAAGCGCTTAGGAGCTCAGTAAAAGCTCATAAAAAGCTAAAGTTCAAAGATTTCTCTGAGAGCTTAAAACTTATGAATCTCTTGTGAAATTTCACAAATTCAAAAGCTTTCATAAGCTTTAATGTGCTAAAGAGTTATTCAAAAGTGTTTCAAAATGGCGGATGTTGGAGTGGGGGGTCGAATAGGACATCAGCATTTCGTAGGGCAGGTTTTTGCCGAGAACCGGACGAACTGGGAATCCCAGCTAAAAATGCTAAAACTCTCAAAATGTGTTAAAGCTTCGAAAAAGCTTTTGTGAAAGCTTACAAAACTTTCCTTTGATTTTCATTGATTAAAAACTTTTAAGCTTTTTTAATTTTTCTAAAAAAAACCCTCTTATCCCCTATAAAAACATGTTTTTGCTCTGACAATTTTTTTCATTTTCACATATGTTTTGTAGATCCACTAGGCGCACTTTTCGTCCATACATGCCAATGACCTTGAACCATTCCGTTCAACGTTTTTTCAAGGTCAAATGTTTTAATCTCTTTTATCAAGGGTTTTTTACTCGCCCTAAACCCATCATATGGGTAACTCATTTGAAAAGTGTTTGAATTTCCAACACATTTGGATCACTTTTAGACCAGTACTAAAAAGAGTTTGTATAACATTTTTAGACCACTTTTTCAAGGTCAAAAGTATCGAACTGTCTTTTCAAGGGTTTTACTATCCTTAAACCGATCAAGTGGGTACTCATTACATTTTTTTTTTTTTAAAGAATTTCATCAAACCAATTCGGCAAGAAAGTAATAGGCTTTATCATCCCACTAACTCCCTCTTCCCTAAACGCTACGTGTCGGGGCACTCCGCCAAGTCTAAACTTGCAAATCACTTTTTATTATTGTTCTGGACAGTTTCTAGCTCAGTTTCTATATAGCATACAGAAAAACTTCCGAGAACTTCAGAAAATGTGCTAAAGCTCAAATAAAGCTCAAACAGGGGCAGATTCGGACACTAAGATGGGGCACTTTCGCACACAAAATAAGTGTTTGAACTATAAGAAGCGCTGCTTTTGAATAGAATAGGATTAAAAAAGAATACAATTCTTCAGTCCAACTCATGGAAATCGATAAGATTGGATAAATTATTGGTGAACATTGAGATTAAAATCATTGAGATAAGGGATAATGAGAGTTGTTTCATACACTCCACCCATACAGTTTGGTGAAAAATGTCCCAAAGGACACAAGTTTCTTTCCATCGTGTGACCATTTTCTTTCACTATCTTGGAAAATTCTTTGCTATTGAACCCTTTTCTCACAACTTCAAGACAAAATTGTACAATGAATCCAAAATATCAGTGATTCATACATTTATTGTATCAGTGTTTCTACTTTTCATTTACCCAATATATTCTGTTCCGTTCTACTTTAACTTGTTGTCAAAGCACTTTAAAAGCACTTTAGAACCTTCCGTAGGAGCTGCGAGATCGGTGTTTGAACTAACATCAGTTATTCTTATGCAATTCATTTATATTTGCAACAGAAAAGAAATGATTGAGTATTTCAATGTTAAAACTTCTTATCACAAAAAATTCAACGGAATTGTTCTAACAAATGGCGGAAGGTCGATTTATTGGAAATTAGTGCGTCAACCAATATATGTTATCATGAGTAAATTTCTTATAAATGGCATCGTTCTCCTTGTAATCCCAATTGATGGGATAATGGAGAGATTTTACATGTTAATTTATATGTTTCCAAACACTGTGACAACCTTAATTGCTTGCTCTTTCACCTCAGAAATTGCATCAATGCGATTTTTTGCACAAACAATCAATTTATCACTTCAAAAATTAGTTAATGTGATAAGAAATTTGCCAAAAGAAACGTCAAAGGCTAAAAGAATGGTTGTGTCTTGTCAAATTAGTGAAAAACTTGATGAATTGTTAATCCTTCATTCGGAATTGAATGGAATTTTACGGAGATTCAGTAATTTGCAAACTTTCGTATTACTTCTCTTTAATCTCAATAAATTCATTGAGATCACTATTCCTCTATTCTTTGTATATCTCGTTTATGCGGGATTAGCAGAAACAACTGCTGGTAATTATACTGATTCTGGGACAATTTTAGTTATTTTGAGTTGTATTATTCAACTCGTTATGACCACAAATTATGCTGATAAACTAATCAATGAGGTTTGTAGTTAAAGATTTTATGAGAAAACAAAATGCTTAATAACTTTAATCTTTTTAGATGGCAACAACAGGAAGAATTCTACATGAATTTCCAATAGAGAATATTGATTGTCGTTTAAAAGAGAGTATAAGTAGATTTTCTCTCCAAATCCTCCAAGAGAAACGCCCAATTGTCGTTTGTGGAATGTACAAAGTGGACAACACTCTCCTCTACATGATGGTATCATCAATGACCAGCTATTTAATTATGCTGATACAATTTCAAATGGAAGGGACTCAAAGATATCAAAGATAATCATTCATCATAAAATAAAGAAAGAAAATTGAATTTTCTACTCTTTAGTTTCTCCAAAAATGCCTCAAACAACAGAAGCTCTTAATCGCGTCTCTTTGCTCTTTTACTACTTAAACAAATGCTTCGCTTTAGCACCATTTTCTTACAATTCCTCAACGAAAAAGTTCAGTAAATCATTGTCATCAGTAATATTTTGCATTTTAGTGATAATTTTAACATTCTGCCTGTATCCAATTTACTCAATACCGCTTTTCTTCGATATGCTATCAAAGAACTTCTTGGGAAATTTAGAATCTCACGTGGGAATAGTTCAGTCTTACTTGGAATTTGTAGTGGTTATTCTAATACAATGTATCGTTATTCATAACAGGAGGGATATAATTGAATATTTAAATGCAAAAAAGAACTTTAACTTGAAAATAAGTGATCTATCAGGGATAAAAGTCGAAAAAACAAGATTTTCAATCATGTTTTTACTGCCAATTATTGTTTTTGGCCTGAAATTTATTGTCAATTGTTCTCTATTTTATTTTATACCGTTCGACCTGAAAACCGGAATCCCTTTGATACTATACTTGTTCCCAAACACTGTGACAACTTTAATATGTTCCACATTTACAATGGAAGTGATGTCTTTGCGATATTTTGCATATCAAATCAATTTGACGCTCAAAAATCTATTGAAAACGACTCAAAATTTACCTAAAACAACTTCAAAAGCTAAAAAGATAATACTTTCCCGCGAAATTAATGAAAAATTGGATCATCTTCAGATCCTTCATTCAAATTTAAGAAGGATTATAAATAAATTTAACGACTTTCAGACCTTCGTTCTTTTTCTCTTCTACATCAATAAATTTATAGAAATTATTATTCCGCTGTTCTTTGCGTATCTCGTAATAGCAGATTTATCAAAGATTTCCTTTAGTCTTGACATATTCACTGGCACAACATTCATCTACACTATTTGTTTTCTTCAACTGGTGATGATAACAACTTTTGCTGATAAACTCACCGAAGAGGTTAGAAACTTAGAAAGTGAATAAAACTAAATGGGAGTGACTTAATATTTTGTGGGCGGGGCTTATAGACTCCGCCTACTATACTAAAATAATAACCTTTAAATCAAAGATGAGCTGACAGAAGAAATTTACGTCAAACTAAATGACAACTAAATGCCAGTCAGTTTCGTATGGCAACCCCATTTTTCACGTCTTTTTAGCTGGGATTCCCATATCCCAGCTTATTTTACTTTAAATAACCTCAATCGTATTTCAGGCGAATTTTAACTCATTTTCTGTCTTTATAAGCTTGAAAAAAACTGATTTTCCGCGAAAAAATGGGCAAAACTGTTTCCGCGCGTAGATGTCAAGTGTCAGTGTCTTTTTGACACTTGACATCGTCGCGCGAAATACAGTTTTTACCCATTTTTTCGCGGAAAATCCATTTTCTGCGCGTGTAGAAAGCGGAAAATGGCAATAGTGTCTAATGAAGTGATAAAATGAAAACCCAACTGAGGGTTTCATGTGAAAATGAGAGAAACATCGCCCCAAACACGATTGAGGTTATGTTAGTCTTTTCGCGCTAATCCACTGCCAAGCCGGTCTGAAACTGACAAGGTGTCGTCAAAATGGAGGCGGGGCTAACTTTTATGGGCGTGGCTTACTCAAAAAGTCAAAAAACGCCGCCCTAATTAAGTAACTTTAATTTTCCCAATTCTAGATGTCAAAAACCGGAAGAATTCTTCATGAATTTCCAAATTATGCCATCAATGCTCGCCTAAAAGAAACTATCAATGGATTTTCCATCCAAATCCTTCAAGAGAAACGCCCAATTGTCATCTGTGGAATGTATAAAGTGGACAACTCTCTCCTCTACATGATGGTATCATCAATGACCAGTTATTTAATTATATTTATTTATTTTATTTAAGGGGTTTTCATCAAAATTGATGATTCCCCAGAATATTTAATTATACTGATACAATTTCAAATGGAAAGGTCACAAATATAAATTAACTTCACTGAAAGCTAATCTCTTTTAAAGTGTTCAGTTTCTCCTAGAATGCCTCAAAAAACAGAAGCTCTTCATCGCGTCTCTTTACTCTTTTACTACTTAAACAAATGCTTCGCTTTAGCACCATTTTCTTACAATTCCTCAACGAAAAAGTTCAGTGAATCCCTCGCATCTCTGGCTTATGTTGTTACTATAATAATATTATTGTGCTACATCTATCCTGTTTATTGCATTCCCTTTTACTTTCAAATGCTCTCAAATTTTTTCAACGGACAAATAGAGTCTCAAACTGGAATAATACAAACTGTATTTGAATTCGCAATACTTATTCTCACACAATGCGCCTATATCTACCACAAGACGAATATAATTGCATATTTAAATGCAAAGAATGACTTTGAAGTAAAAATAAATGAAATTGCCGAAATAAGTATTAGAAAGACAAATCTTCCAGCTTTGCTATCATTATCAATTGCTGTATTCTCTATCAAATTCTTGGCGAATTGTTCTACCATCTATTTTATGTCAAGCGACATTAGAAATGCAATAATTTTGTCAATGTATCAAATTCCAGACACTCTAACGACCTTAGTATGCAGTACTTTTGTAATGGAAGTGATGTATTTGCGATACTTTGCATATCAAATCAATTTGACGATGAAAAATCTATTGAAAAAGATTCAAAATTTGCCTAAAACAACATCAAAAGCTAAAATGATGAACATTTCCTGTCAGATTAGCGATAAATTGGATCATCTTCTGATACTTCATTCAGATTTAAGAAGGATTATAAATAGTTTCAACGACTTTCAGTCCTTCGTACTTTTTCTCTTTTACCTCAATAAATTCATAGAAATCATTATTCCACTGTTTTATCAATATTTAGCAATAACAGGATTCGTAAAAATACCTCCTAGCACAGATATGTATATAAATACTTCATCTATGATATTTATAAGCTTCTCGCAGTTGTTAATTACAACAATGTTTTCTGATAAACTCACAACAGAGGTTTGCAAAGCAAATTTTACTAGAATGTAAAAGAAATTTTAATTTTGTGAATATTTTTTTGACTTTTAGATGGCAAAAACAGGAAAAATTCTCCACGAATTCCCAATTTCCAACATAGATGAGCGTCTCAAGGAGAGTATCCGTATATTTTCCCTTCAAATCCTCCAAGAGAAACGCCCAATTGTCGTTTGTGGAATGTACTATGTGGAATATGATCTTCTCTATGCAATGGCTTCATCAATGACCAGCTACTTAATTATGCTGATACAATTCCAGATACAAGGATTATAAATATCAAATTTGCTTTATCAAAATTTTATAGAAAAAAAATCCGACTGAAAAAAAGCGGTCCATACACTTTCTTCTCTACTTTGCCCTTCAAAAATCGGATAAGACTGGGTGAAATAATAATTTGATTTATAAACCAATTAATTATTGAAAAATGACCAGATATTGAGATAAGCAGCCAAATTGACTTTAGTTTGCTTGAAAATGTCAACGATGGAAGAGCATTTCCATCGAATCGTCTCCAGTTTCTATTATATTAACAAAGTTTTCGGACTAGCGCCATTTTCTTACAATTCAGCAAAGAAAAAGTTTACTAAATCTGCTGTTTTTACAACTTATTCTCTTCTTATATTGTCTTTTTCATTCTTTTGTCCTCCCTACTTAATTTATCACTATTTTGGAGTTCTCCATGAATCCCTAACGAACTTTGGCTCATACGTGGGACTCTTTAACGCAGTGAACAAGCTTTACACGTCCTTTCTAATTCAGTGCTTTATTTCCATCCACAGAAGAGACATTGTAACTTATTATAATGTAAAGAATGTCTTTAGAGACAAAATATTAGCTCTCAATATGAAAATGGATAAAAAGCCATATTTCTTTATCACATCTATTACTCTTATCCTTAGTTTCACCACAAAAATGTCCGCAATGTACGCTTTAATGATAGTTCATACCTCCGGAGGTAATTGGTTAGTAATAACTTTCGTAATCATTTACGTGATACCTCTTGGAACGTTGGCTTTATCGGGAAATAATTTCTCTATAGAAATCATTTCTTTGCACTCCTTTGCATGTCAAATCAACTTATCGCTTAGAGAATTAATGGAAAAATTGAGAAATTTACCAGAAAATACATCAAAGGCAAAGAAAATGAACATTTCTTGTCAAATCAGTGATAAATTGGATGATTTGTTGATACTTCATTCGGAATTGAATGATATTTTGAGAGAATTCAACAAAATACTGAGTAAAATCTTACTGTTTTACTACAGCAATCAATTCACTGAACTCACGATTTCAGCATTTTTCGAATATTTAAATATTACTGGATATTATAAAATGAATTTTCCTCTTATAATGATCATCAGTAATATTTTTTTGAACATAGCCAATATTATTGAATTGTTAATGACTATAATAAGCAGTGATAAATTCATCAAAGAGGTTTGTTAGTTTTCTTTCTTAAGGAATAACGATAATCTCGTTTTGACGAAGTACTGGAAATTTGGAAGCTTAGAAGGAAATCCAATGGAATTTCCCCTGGAAATGTTATGGATCATTCCTAGAGTTCCATTGGAACTTCCACTGGAAATCCATTTACTAAGGCCTTTCCATTGTGAATTCTTATGCAAAAATTCCAATTTTAGATGGCAAAAACAGGAAAAATTCTCCACGAATTCCCAATTTCAAAAGCCGATGAACGTCTCAAGGAGAGTGTCAACAGGTTTTCCCTTCAAATCCTCCAAGAGAAACGCTCAATTGTCGTTTGCGGAATGTACAAAGTGGACAACTCTCTCCTCTATCAGATGGTATCAACAATTACGAGTAATTTGATACTACTAATACAATTTCAGATACAAGAACTATACATATAAATGAGAAATATCAAAATATAAAATGAACCTAAAAAATACCCAAATTGGTTTTATTACCAACCAATTTCGGAGTTACAGAGCTAACTATTTTTTTTTCTAATGAATTCTAAACACATCGAATTTGGAACGACAAAAAAATCAAAGAGATTTTACGAATTCAGATAATAGATTCCCGAAAGGACTTTATAATAAAGATTTATCAATCACAAAGGAACTATTTTTTTCAATTGCTCTGTCGTCATGAAATATGAGGTTTTGAACGAGTAAAACTCTACAATTCAGTCAAAATTGCAAAAAGTGTGCAAAATAGCGACTGGAAGTATTGGAAAATTGATCATGGGAATTTTCCCGCTTGGCGTCGGGAATACTTCTTAGTTTACTTACATTATTCCAGTGGCTTCCATTATCCAATTTCGGATTTCCTAAAGTCTGTCAAGGGGGTGGATTGTTAATTAACAAAATGATAATGGAACATCAATAACAACGATGAATAATTAAAAAAAATACCAGATAATTAAGATAAGAAGTCAAATTGAGTCAGTTTGCTTGAAAATGTCGGCGGAAGAGCATTTCCATCGAATCGTCTCCAGTTTCTATTATATTAACAAAGTTTTCGGACTAGCGCCATTTTCTTACAATTCAACTAAGAAAAAGTTTACTCAATCCATTAGTTCTACTAGTTATTCTATTCTTATATTGATATATTCTCTTTTAACTTCCCCAAACCTTATTTATCAATATTTTACAGTTCTCAATACATCATTCATTGATGATTTTGGCTCATATATGGGCCTTGTTCAAGTAATGAATCAGTTTTCTATGCTGCTTCTAATTCAGTGTTTTACCATTACTAATACAACTCACATTATTACTTATTGCAATTTAAAGAAGGATTTTAGAGGCAAAATAATGTCTCTTAACATGAAGATGGATAAGAAACCTTATTTCTTTTTAGCATCTATTAGTCTAATTCTTAATCTCATGACAAAAATTTGCGCAACGTATCTTTTAATGGTTGTTTATCTACCAGGAAAAGATTGGCAAGTGATGATTATTACAATTTTTCACATGATACCTAATGGAATTACGGCTGTAGCAGGAAATTGTTTCTCCATGGAAATAATTTCAATGCATTTCTTTGCATCTCAAATCAACTTATCACTTGCAGAATCAATGAAAAAAATGAGAAATTTACCAGAAAATATATCAAGGGCTAAGAAAATGAACCTCTCTTGTCAAATTAGTGACAAATTGGATGAATTGTTGATCCTTCATTCGGAATTAAATGATATTTTGGTGAAATTCAACAAATTACAGAGCAAAATCCTACTGTTTTACTACCAAACTCAATTCACTGAACTCATAATTCCTTCCTTTTTCCAATACTTGGGAATCATTGGATTAATTAAAACAGACCATTTAACGCCTATAATGTACACACTAACTATCACTTTAAACATAGTAAATGTTCTTGAATTGACAATGACTATTGTATGCAGTGATAAATTCATCAATGAGGTTTGTAATTTCAATGAAATAACGATGATTTCCATGAAGATTTATTGGAAATTTGGAAGTTCTTCGGGAAATTTAATGGAACTTCCAATGGAAAACTAATGTAACATTCAATGGAAATCTAATGGAACTTCCTCAGGAAATCAATTTACTAATGCCTTTCCATTGTCAATTCTTATATTAACAAAAATTCTGATTTTAGATGGCAAAAACAGGAAAAATTCTCCACGAATTCCCAATTTCAAAAGCCGATGAACGTCTCAAGGAGAGTATCAGTAGATTTTCCCTTCAAATCCTCCAAGAGAAACGCTCAATTGTCGTTTGTGGAATGTACAAAGTGGACAATTCTCTGCTCTATCAGATGGTATCAACAATGACGAGTTATTTGATACTATTAATACAATTTCAGATACAAGGACTGTACATATGAATGAGAATTATCAAGATATAAAAGGACCTTAAAAATACCCTGACTGGTTTTAATTTATTCACCTTAGTCATCAACCAATTTCTGAGTTATGGAGCTAACTATAATAATTTTTATTTATTTTATAAAAACTACCTACAATCGCTTTTTTCTGCCATGAGATGACGAAATAAGAGGTTTTGAGCGAATAAAAGCCTACAATTCAGTCAATATTGCAAAGTGTGTGAAATGGCGACTGGAAGTATTGGAAAAATGTTCATGGGAATTTTCCCTATTGGCGTCTGGAATAATTCTTGGTTTGTTCCAATCGCTTCCAGTAACTAATTTCGAAATTCCTAAAGTCTGTCAAGGTGGTCGATTGTTAATTGACCAAATAATAATGGAACATCAATAACAGCGATGAATAATTAAAAAAAAAAATACCAGATAATTGAGATAAGAAGTCAAATTGAGTCAGTTTGCTTGAAAATGTCGGCGGAAGAGCATTTCCATCGAATCGTCTCCACTTTCTATTATATTAACAAAGTTTTCGGACTAGCGCCATTTTCTTACAATTCAACTAAGAAAAAATTCAATCGATCCATTATTTTTACGACTTATTCTATTCTTATATTAACATTCTCTCTATTATGTTCCCCAAAGCTAATTTATCAATTATTCACAATTCTGCGTACAGAATTTACTGATAATTTTGGCTCATACATGGGCCTTGTTCAGATAATGAATCAGTTCTCTATGTTGTTTCTCATCCAGTGCTTTACTATTACTAATAGAAAACACATTGTTACTTATTATAATGTAAAGAGAGTCTTTAGAGGCAAAATCATGTCTCTTAATATGAAGATGGATAAGAAGCCTTATTTCTTTTTCAAATCTATTGCTGTAATTGTAAATCTCACAACAAAATTGTGTGCAACATATCTTTTAATGATTATTTATTCACCCAGAAGTGATTGGCAAGTGATGATTATTACGTTATTTTACATGATACCTAATGGAATTACGACTGTAACAGGAAATAATTTTGCCATAGAAATAATTTCTTTGCATTCCTTTGCATCTCAAATCAACTTAGCGCTTAAACAATCAATGGAAAAATTGAGAAATTTACCAGAAAATACATCAAAGGCAAAGAAAATGAACATTTCTTGTCAAATCAGTGATAAATTGGATGTTTTGTTGATCCTTCATTCGGAATTGAATGATGTTTTAGTGAAATTCAACAAAATACAGAGCAAAATCCTACTATTTTACTACCAAACTCAATTCACTGATTTCGTAATTCCAGCCTTTTTTCAGTACTTAGGAATCACTGGATTTGCTAAATCTGACAATTTAACTCCTATAATGTACACAATCACTATCACTTTACATATAGTAAATCTTCTTGAATTGGCAATGACTATTGAATGCAGTGATAAATTTATCAATGAGGTTTCTAATAGTTTTTCTTTCCATGAAGATTCATTGGAAGTTCGGAAATTCTTCTGGATATCTAATAGAACTTCCACTGGAAATCCATTTACTATTGACTTTCCACTGTCCATTACTTTTAATGATATTATTCTGCTTTTAGATGGCAAAAACAGGAAAAATCCTTCACGAATTCCCAATTTCCGACACAGATGAACGTCTCAAGGAAAGTATCAGTAGATTTTCTATCCAAATTCTCCAAGAAAAACGCTCAATTGTCGTTTGTGGAATGTACAAAGTGGACAATTCTCTTCTCTATCAGATGGTATCAACAATGACAAGTTATTTGATATTACTGATACAATTTCAGATACAAGGATTACAAGGATTGTAAATGAGCTTTATCAAAATATATATCTGTACCTATATAAATTTTTTGAGCTTGCTAGTATATTATCCATCCTCATTCTATATTTTGGAACTTTCCCGATTGGCGTCTGGAATACTTCTAGGTTTGATTATATAATTCCAGGGGCTTCCAGTATCCAATTTCGTATTTCCATAAGACTTCCAATAGTTATTATCTCCAATTGTTTGGATATTAATGAAAAACCCATTATAAGCCAATTAATTATTGAAAAATGACCAGATATTGATATAAGCGGACAAATTGCGTTTAGTTAGCTTGAAAATGTCAACGATAGAAGAGCATTTCCATCGAATCGTCTCCACTTTCTACTATATCAACAAAGTTTTCGGACTAGCGCCATTTTCTTACAATTCAGCTGAGAAAAAGTTTACCCAATCTGCTGTTTTTACGACTTATTCATTCCTAGTACTAATATTTACATGTTTAACTTATCCCCATTTAATTTATGTTTATTTTGGACTTCTCAATGACTCCCTGGCAGACAGTTTTGGCGCATATATGGGAATTGTTCAAGTTTTTCAACAATTTTTCATGGTTTTTCTCATTCAGTGCTTTATGATTATGAACAGAAAACGCATTGTTTCATATTACAATATCAAAAAAGTCTTTAAAGACAAAATAAGTGCCCTCAAATTGAAGATGGATAAGAAGCTTTACTTCTTAATCACGTCCATTTCGATTTATTTGATATTCATCACAAAAATGTGCGTCACTTATGCAATGATGCTTTATGTTACAAGTGGAAATTGGTTCGTGAGAATTATTATGATGACTTACGCGATACCTAATGGAATAACGACTTTAACGGGAAACAATTTCTCCATGGAAATCATTTCTTTGCACTCCTTTGCATCTCAAATCAACTTATCGCTTAGAGAATCAATGGAAAAATTGGGAAAGTTACCGGAAAATACATCAAAGGCAAAGAAAATTAACATTTCTTGTCAAATTAGTGACAAATTGGATCAATTGTTGATCCTTCATTCGGAATTGAATGATATTTTGGGGAAATTCAACAAATTACAGAGCAAAATCCTAATGTTTTACTTCAGCAATCAATTCACTGAACTTATAATTCCTGCATTTTTCCAGTATTTAACTATTACTGGATATTCTGTAATTGATAAATCAATTACTAGTATTTACACCAGTACTCTCGTTATGAACGTTCTTAGTACTTCTGAGTTGTTTCTAACCATTATAAGCAGCGATAAACTCATCAATGAGGTTTGTAGTTTTCTTTTTAAGCAGAATGATCAAAAATTAAGGAAGTTTTATTGTGAATTTGAACGGCTTCTCTGAAAATTCTTCAATTTTTTTGTTTCTAGATGTCAAAAACTGGAAAATTTCTCCACGAATTCCCAATTTCCGACACCGATGAACGTCTCAAGGAGAGTATCAGTAGATTTTCCATCCAAATCCTCCAAGAGAAACGCTCAATTGTCGTTTGTGGAATGTACAAAGTGGACAATTCTCTTCTCTATCAAATGGCTTCATCAATGGCGAGTTATTTGATACTACTAATCCAGTTTCAAATACAAGGCTATGAAATATAACCCCGATATCCCCTATTAATCAAAATGAAATCAAATTGTCTCACCTCTGGCGTCTTCATTGCCTCTTCCGGACGATTCTCCTTCCCCTCCTCCTCGGTTGTCATCTCCAGCGGCGAAGCGGGAACATTAACTGCCTGATCCGAGATTACTGAGCTCATATTGGACATATCATCCACATCAGGTGTGGCTGGCTTCATCATCAAGATGTTCCGGAAGGTGTAACCCGCTGTCGGTTCCTCCTCCTCAACTGGACTATAGCGAATGGGACTCATTGGACCCAGATCTGAATCCTCGTCGATGCTGAGAAACAAATTGGCTGTGTTGCAGCGCCCAAAGAGTGATCTCTTCCTCTCGGACATCTTGGGTGTGGGCGTGTGGCGGCTCCCGCGGGAAGTCTCCGCCAAGGGCTTCACCGGAGTCACTTCCATATCTAGCCTGCAAATATCTCTATTTCACTAGAAATTTCTAAGGGATTTTGTTGTTATCTGGTGGCAGAAACTCACCTTTACAGATTCTGATGATTTGTGGTTAGAGAAATAAACTAAAACCTATTGAAAATTAAGAAAAACAAGGGCACTTGTGGCTTCACGGGCTTCACAGACAAAGGCTTTCTGAGGTTATGCTGCAATATGTCAATTTACGCGCCAGCTGGATAAACATTTCCCCTACTTCCACTGGAAAGTTCGGGAAAGTTGTTTATCCCAGGTGGCGCGAAAATTGACATATTGCAGACATAACCTCAAAAACCTTTGTTTCTGAAGCAACAAGTGGCAACAAGTGCCTGTTTCTCCCTTGTTTTTCTCTTTTGCCCAGGAGTTACATCCGCCAAGGCTACCGAAACCATTCCCGGTCATCACATGGTGTGTCTCCTCAAGTACAACGACACCGTCCTGGCGTCCCCGAGGATTGTCACTCTTCCCGGATCAAGGTCACCCTGGAGGTTTATACCTAGTTCCTCGTAAGACTCCGCTCGCTTCCTAATCGGTGAGGCGCGAGTTCGATTTTGAGAGATTTCAAATTTGTTTTATCCTCTTTTTTTTTACTCCTTTTATCATAAGATATTCTCTGAATGGGACATAAAATAATCTATATCAAGGGTACAGAGGAAATTTACGTCAAACCCGACTGTCACTGTCGCCTGGCAACTTCATTTTTTGCGCCATTTTCCTTTTTAAATAACCTCAAACGAAAAAGGCTTCCCATTCGCTCAATTTTCATCTGATTTCCAAAATTATGACTGTTTTGAAAAGCTAAAAAAGCACTTAAAAGAAGTTGTTAAGACATCAAAGCGATGGGAGCAAGTCTAAATGGTTATTTTTCAATGTTAAATATTTTTTTTACTAAAATTTGATAGTGAAACACGAAAACAGCTTCCCTTACTGGCACTTTTGTATTGCAACGCCATTTTCCATGTAAACTCCAACAGAAATTCACTTTAACGAGAAATGGAGGCACCAAAGAGTCCAATTTTTTCAATTTTACAAACATTTTTTCACTTTTATAAGGGATATCCGCCATCAAACGTCAATTCTGCTCATAGTTCGTCTTTGACATTCAATAGCGATGCGCGGAAAACTGTTTTGCCGATTTTCGCACAGGAAAACCTTTTTTTGTGTTTTTCATCTTTGGAAAACGCAATGAAGGGTCTAGCGATTTGATTTTCGTGGAAATCTATGAGGAAGCACCCCTTAATTTGCCAAAATGGCGCATTCTGATCAAAATATGCTATTTTATAACCTCCAAATGGCGTTATTTTCGCGAAAAAAGAGTCAAAGAGAAATTTATTGAGAGTTTCCTAACATTTTGGTTTGAATTCCAGAAACTGAATTCAATAACTTGAATATTTTGGTGGATTTGTCGTACAAGAGATCAATTTGAGATCACTTACTGGACTCTCATAGGATTAAGGAAGCCATTTTAGAGAGAAATCCACGAAAAAACGCATAAAAATGAGGTTAGAGTGGATTTCTGTTGATGTTTTATGAAAAAACGAGCGGAAAATCGGCCCAAATACGATTGAGGTTATGTTAGCACTGGCAAAAATGGCGGAAATCCACTGACAAGCCCAGCCAGGAACTGTCATTCAAATGTAAATTTATTGAATAGAGCCAACCGACTTTTGCTCATCTCTGATCTCATACGATTTTTTATTTATTAATAAACAGTAGGTAAAAAAGAGGAATAAAAAAAAATTTTAATTGCCAAATAGAAAGAATCGAACTCACGACCCAAAGAAATGCAAGGAATATCGCGCTGAGCTACTAAAAGATCAAAGGTTCTTCATTGCCCCGACACAAAAATGGCAATACTGGAATACAAATGTTTCTCCGTTTCTCCGTCTGTTACCGCCCTGGAGGTCAAACGCTTGTAGATAGAGACTTCGGGTATATGGGGGACCCCCCTTAAAGTCAACCCAGGGATCAGGACCATTCCCTTCATTTTTCTAAAAGCCCCCCTATCCCCTATAAAAACATGTGGTATATCTTGAAAACGGCTCTAACGATTTTTTTCATTTTCACATATGTTTTGTAGATTCACTAGACGTACTTTTCGTCCATACATGCCAATGACCTTGAACCATTCCGTCTAACGGTTTTTCAAGGTCAAATGTTTGAAATTCACTTTTCAAGGTTTATACTAGCCCCAAACCCATCATGTGGGTACTCATTGGAAAGGTCTTTGAATTTCCTACAATCCTAAACCGATTTAAACTTAATCCGGATTTAAACTAGTTTAAAGCCAGAAGTTGTTCTCGAGTTTTAACCCTGTCAACACTTTTAGACCACTTTCAGACCAGTACTAAAAAAATTTGTGTAACACTTTTAGACCAGTTCTAAAAATGTTTGTAGAACACTTTTAGACCACTTTTA
The DNA here is from genome assembly GCA_918844115.2 of Phlebotomus perniciosus. NCBI lineage: Eukaryota > Metazoa > Arthropoda > Insecta > Diptera > Psychodidae > Phlebotomus > Phlebotomus perniciosus. The sequence goes on along the minus strand of CAKKOB020000908.1, from coordinate 330 downwards.
GACCAGTACTAAAAATGTATGTAGAACACTTTTAGGCTAGTACTAAAAAAGTTTGTATAACAGTTTTAGACCACTTTTTCAAGGTCAAAAGTTTAGAACTATCTTTTCAAGGGAATAGTGGAATTCTTACAGATTCCACTATTGCGTTCGTCACAAAATACCAAAGTGGTCAGACCGGTCTGAGATTGGGGTGGGGGTGTTTTGGGTCTCACTGATCACGAAAAAGTGGGTGGCCAAAAATTGATTTTTCAGGCCGGCCGTCCGTCCGCCGAAGAATTGTTATAGCGAGAGAATCGTTATAGATAGAGACTTGCGGTTTTCGGCAAAGGT
>CAKKOB020000907.1:21139-32221 GCA_918844115.2 Phlebotomus perniciosus | reverse complement strand
TTGTGGGAATACAATATCAACACGCGCAAGTGGGAGAAATTAGCTGCCACGGGATCTGGTCCAGTGGGAGTTTATGGTCATACTACGGTCTTTCACGCCAGCACTCAGTCACTGTATGTGTATGGCGGTGTTGAGTTTGAGGGTCAGAGAACGGTGATATCCAACAAGTTGTTTGTCCTGCAATACGCAAGGATGACTTGGAGTGAACTTCCGGTGTTCTCGGAGATGATTAGAGGAGTGAATCACGTGCCACGTGGGCGATTCCTTCACTCAGCCATCGTCACGGATGGCTATATGATTGTGTTTGGTGGTCAGACGAATCCCTATAATGGATCCGATGTGATGGCGGCTTATGTGTTCAAATGCAACTACTGGGTGAGACTCACTGAAGAGGTGGAGATTGTGGGAGATCTACCGTCACCCACGTATGCTCAGGCGATGGCCTATGAGCAAGAGAGTGGCTCCATCTATGTGATTGGCGGATGGGATGGTAATACCCGGAGTCGAGTGACGAGAATCATCGTGCCGTCGGATTTGTGTGAGTTGTGGAGCAGCGGCAAGTATATGTGCCGAAACTTTATGGGTTGCAGCTTCTGTTCTGTGGACAATACCTCACATTGCTTCTCCAGTGGGCGTTCTGAGGTGTGTCAAGGTCAGAATGCCAGGACAATCTTCAACTATGGTGCTCTCTGTGATGACTCGTGGCTGTCGAAGAGGAAGTGTTCAACATTTCCCACCTGCACCACTTGTCTGGCCTCGTGGCCGTCACACGCCGAAACAGCGCCCGCGTGTCAATGGTGCGAGGGATGTGGAGGTGAGGGAAAGTGCATCTCAGCGGGTCAGGAGTGTGATAAGGAGGATAGTTGTGGAGTTCCTCAGACAGCTGTTGGACTGGTCAATCAGTGTCCGAGCTTGAAATGTGCCGCAACGGATTGTGAGAGTTGTCATGCTCTTACTGGATGCTCGTGGTCGCAAAATGGCACGGATCCGTGGCAGTGTGTCTCGACGGATCTGGTAGAGGAAGAAAAGTGGACGGCTAGTATTGGATCTTGTCCTCATCGGTGCAATATCAATAGGTATGTGGGTTTTGTGTTTTCTAATTCTTCTAAATTTCTTTAAATTTCAAAAAGCATAGAAAAGATTTGAAATAACAGGAGTTTGCATAAATCGGCCCGATTTGGGGTCCTGAAAGCAATTTTAATTATTAAGAAACCACCCCCTGCCACCCCCTGCTGAGATTTATCTTATCATGGCTCGAATATCTGTCTAAAAATTTTAATAAAATAGTCGATTTTTAGACCTTTCCAACAATATCTTACTTTAATTCCGACTGTATAACTCTAATTCGATCTGTAAAGTTGGTAAAGTTTCAAAATCAATATGTTTTGATCATTTTCGACTCTAGTAGACCTATTTTAGTTGTAAATTACTTTTAGGAACAGCCTTTCAAGATGTTAAAACCCATCTGAATATCGAAAGTTTTGCCTTAGAATAGCTCAAAGAGTGCATACGCGCGCAGTGCTGTTAGAGTGACTGCGGGTGCCCCCGGGAGTCTCTGGGAGGAAAAATGCCCTTTCAAGTCCCGCGAATTTTCCATTTTCAAGTTAAGTGGTGGAAGTTATTCCACAAGCTATAGGCCCACAAACTTATTGATTGATGATTTGTTTTGTAAAAACCCTCACAAATCACCTTTTTAAGTAAATGTGTCCAGAAGGATTTTGGGTTCTAAAATCTATTAAACTTTTTCCACCACAGGAATTGCTCAACTTGCTTGGCGGCTCACACTTCGGAGGGCGGCTGGGAGCACTGTCTGTGGTCGACTCAGCTCAATGAGTGCATCTCACCGAGTTATCAGCCTCTCTACTGCGCCGGTGGAGTTTGTGGTCTGGTGCTGACGCAAGAGGATCAGCTCAACTGCCCAGAGCCTTGTAGTTCTTTCACGCAGTGCTCCACATGCCTCAGACACGCTCACTGTGGCTGGTGTGCGCGTGAGGGCGGCGAGGGGGATGGCGTGTGCACTGAGGGGAGTATAGAGAGTCCCACGGAATATCCGGCCGCCTCCACGTGCGACATAATTTACGCCAGTCGCAATAATATGTCAGTGGTGGATCCGGAGGATGTGTTCAAGTGGAACTATGTGCAATGTCCGGCGGAGAATGAGTGCATCAATGGTCATCACACGTGCAATGCCAAATCCGAACAGTGTGTGGATCTCGTGTTGGGCTATGAGTGTATTTGCGGTGCTGGATATCAGGAGGATCAGGATGAGTGCATTCCAGTGTGTACGCAGGGGTGTGTTCGGGGGAATTGTCTGGAGCCGAATCTCTGTGAGTGTCACTTTGGGTATGTGGGAGCAAATTGCAGCATCCAGTGTCAGTGCAATGGACATGCCAACTGTGAGGGTCCGGATCGTCTGGATGAGTGTCTGCAGTGTCACAACAACACAATGGGGGATCAGTGTGAGAAGTGTCAGAGATTCTTTGTGGGTGATCCGCGCAATAATGGCGAATGTATTCCATGCACGGACTTCTGCAATGGCCATTCGGATTTGTGCGTGATGAAATCCTCAGATGCTCATGTGTTCAATCTCACGCGCAATGAGCTGGAGAAGTATCTCACCGAGGGGCCGAGTATGGATGCTGTGTGTCTGAGGTGTGACAATCGCACGGATGGAGATCGCTGTGAGGGATGTATTCCGGGACATTTCCGTGGCACCCAGAGTCACAGAGACGCCTGCAGGCCATGCGAGTGTCATGGACATGGGAATACGTGTGATCCGGAGACGGGGGAGAAGTGCAACTGTGGCAATAATACAGAGAGTGATGCCACATGTTCAGCGTCGGCCAGCAAGAACTCCGCTCAGCAGTGCTGGAGTGTTCAGTGTTCAAAGTGCAAGGAGACATACAGTGGGAATCCCATTGAGGGTCATCAGTGCTATAAGCACATCAATGTGGAGTCCAAGATGTGCTTCGACGCTAAAATAATCGGTGAGTTGATCTTTTCGCACAAGAATTTATACTTGTTTATCAAAATCTCACAAAATAACCAGGGATTAGCATACTGGATTCTGGTTATTATGTTTTTTTTTGATTTCAAGAACATTGCTTTCTATTTTGGGTACGGGAGTAGAGGGTATTTTGAACATCATTGAAGAATTTTTTTCACATTTTTAATTTAAAACTCAGATTACAAAATTAAATACTAAGATTAGCTAAAACGTCCGGCCAAAAAAACTAAAGAGATGAAGAAGAAGAAGATTAGCTGATGAGATATTTTTATTCTATTGAATTACAAAAAAATAAAGCGTTTTTGTCAGCTAAATGGCGTTTTTTTTGGAAATTGTCGACTTTTTGTTAAATCAAAAACACAGAATTACGGCTAATCTTCTACTTCAACATACAATTTTTTAAAAGAAGATGTCTTGAAACCCTGATTCTATATATCTTTGATTTATATTCATTGAAACGTGTTCAACATGTTCAATATTTATAAACTTGATCTTGATTTTTTTTTTAAATTTAGAGATAATTATCAGATTTCAAGTTTCGAGTTATTAGCTTAGGAACGTATTTAACTCATTAATGGTCACTTTGTAATCTTGGATCGTCGAATACGACCAGTTTTGACATGGAAAATCTATTTTGCTGACATTTTTTATCAAAAATATTTCACTAATCGCTATTTTTTGGTATAGAACTTCCAAAACCAGGGAAACTGTTTCTAGAAAACTCTGTAAGCTCTAAATAATTACAGTAGCCTCTATTAACGTTAAAAAACATTGCTTGAATGAGGATAAGAACTCCAGAATAGCTTTCAATGGGAGAGCTATAGGACCTCAGTTTATGTATTTCGCTTTTATGTACTAACCCATTATGTGTAAAATGGTCCATAAATTGTGAGGACTGCGACTCACGAAATAGCGGTCTTCCACTATGCACTAAAAATTCCGATCTAAGTTTCTGATTCACGAAAAATATAATGGATATCGGTTCTGGATGTTCTGGATCATGAATATTTAAGATCTATGTTCTCTATGGTTCTCTATGTTTACCCTGAAAAGGGAAAGATACGATTAAAAACTAAATAGGAGTTTGCATATTAGATTCAATGAGATGCAGTCGGTATCGAAAGAAACTGCCTTCTACCTACAATCTTATCTTATTCTACTGTTAGACAGGGAAATAAAAATTAGAACTCATCGAGGAGAGAGTATTTATCGAATCTAAGTTCTTATGAGATGAACATGCTTATGCTTACTTTTTAGAAGGAATTTTTAAATTACTTTCAGTGCTCAAAGTTTGAGTAATAGTTCCAGAACGCAATATTTCGGAGAAATTTTTTGCAGAACTGTGTTCCGTAATCTTGTATCTTATCTTACCTTAACTGACCCTATTTCTCTTCCCCTTTTACTCCCTAATTGCAGATGAGTGCAAGATCAAACCATCCCCTCTGCGACCTGGCCAAACCGTGTTCTTCGTCATCCAGCCGCGCTTCATGAACGTCGACATTCGGATAATAGTGGATGTGACTCAGGGTGAACTGGATCTGTACATGAGTCCGCAAGAGGACTCCTTTGTGGTGTCAACCAACCAGTCCACGGGTCACCATCACATCTCCCTGGATCATCACTACCGGTGGGTGACAGAGATTGACTCGGACATTATTACGCCGTTGGACATCAGTCCGGCCACCAGGTATGATTTTGACAACATGACCATTACGTCTGAGGAGAAGATCTTCTGGACGCCGCACATTCATGACTGCAAATCGCTGAGTGGCAGCGGATTCTACGTGAAGGATAAGCACGCTAAGGATCTCAGCACCTACATTACGCTCAATCAATGCAACACGCTGTTGCGTGTGTTTGGACTGAAGAATCGTCTGGTGTTGACTCTGCCCCAGAATGCTCACAATCTCAGCGCAACGCGCTTCTTCATGGCGCTAAAAGCGAGCGCTGGACCGGCAGCTAGCTATGGGCTGGTGTTCTTCCGGCAGGATCAGCTGCACATTGATCTCTTTGTGTTCTTCTCTGTCTTCTTTTCCTGTTTCTTCCTCTTCCTGGCTGTGTGTGTGGTGGCGTGGAAGGCCAAACAGGCGGCGGATGTGCGAAGAGCGAGACGACGAGCCGTCGTGGAGATGCTCCATATGGCGAAGCGCCCCTTCGCCACCGTGACGCTGCATGTGGATGTCGATGCCGACACGCCGGTGCAGCATCGTCGACGCGGACGGGTGAAGCAGTTGACACACGGACAGCAGGATGTGCGAGCGATGGCCATTGAGCCCACGGCAGATGGCGTGGCGGCCGTGGGCACAGTGTTTATACGTCTTCCCGGCAAATATCGCACACCAGTGGGATTGGCACTCGCGTCGGCGCTCATCACGCTGCCCAGGATGTATCCGACGGGCAGTAGGGCGTTCCTGAGGCGACGCGGCTCCACCCATGGGGCGCCACAGCCAGCTCAACAGCCGCCACCGCCCAGAAACAATTAGTATTAATCACTTCGCCTCGCCACTTACAATGGAGTTGGCCCTGGAAATTCAGCTGTAAGATGAGTTTGTGTCTTGGCTAAATAATGGGTTTTTAGATGAATCAATATGCTTTTTATTTGAGGTGTTTTGTGGAAAGGAAATTGTTTATCCTTGAATAATAAAATAAATAATTTCTTTTCGAAAAAAATACTCGCGGAGGCAAAAACCCAACGCAATTTAGTAAAGTTACATTATTTAGCCGAGACACATACCCTCAAGCAGCTGGATTTTCGGTCAATTTCAAGTAAATCTCCTCGCCAGCCTCTTTTTCTACCACATCATCGTCCCTGAGGATAGAATGTAAGTTCCACAGCATGAATTCAATAGATGAAGAGTTTCTCAGTTCAAGAGGAGACAATATTCCCAAGGAGATGCCAGTGTTCAATTCTTTTATTTATACCAAGTTTCTAGAAAGTGTTTTAGATTTAAATTTTGGATGAATTTTTGACTCTTGAAAATGTTTGCTCAAGTTTTTATTAGAAGGACTTTCTGTGGGCATTTGTTTCCTCCTTGACGGAGAAGCTATAAACTATGAGAAAAAATATGTAAGATGTTCTACAAATGCAGAGAGAATATAATTGGTGAAAAGTTGCTCATTTTCGTCAAAGGGAATCACCAAGGTTGGTCAAATTGCAATAGAACAGAGTTTTTCCCTAAAAAATGGATTATTTTTTACAAAAAAGTAATTTTCGCGTTTTATTTCTATTAAAGAAGCAAAATATAATTTGAAAAAAAAGATTAAAAAAAAACTAATTCCCGGGATTTGAACTCACGCACTTTATGGAATGTCAATTTACCAAATAGCGATGAACTTGGAATGATTTTCTCATCAATTATTTCTCTTTGTCTGTGTCAGTAAAGAAAGAAATAGATGTTTACAGTGTGAATCAATGGAATAAATCTTATTTTTTATTGCACCTCAAACGAAAAATATCACAAAAGAAATCAAATCTGACAATATTAAGTAAGAAGAAGAAAAAAAGAATGATTTTTCGAATGGAATTCAAAGACAATTTTTAGCACTTACACTAAGAGATAAATGCGATAAATGTAACAGAATAAACTTGGCAATAGGAGTTTGGAAGGAAATGCAGTTACAGATAAAAAAGAACTGCTTTTCTAATCACAGAAATCACGTGAATTGACAGGAATCTCATTATATATACATAATAGAATGACTAAAAAAAAGATGTTTTATTTTGTAAATTGGTGGAATAATAAGTGAAAAGAATATTTGTGATCATCTCTCCGCTCCCTAATTCCCTCGATATACTGTAATAATATTTCCAAGAGATTATGAAAAAAATCCATCCTTATTGTAGAAGTTGAGAGAGATTAAAAAACCCTTTGCGATAGATTGTACACAGAATTAAATGTAAATGTTTACCCTGAACTTTTATTTTGTAGCTGAAGAAACGAAATATAAATGAATGTATTTTGTTTTCCTCAACAAAAAATGTATTAACTTGTAAATAGGAGAAAAGAGATAGAAGTTAAATGTAATGGAAGTAGTGAAGAAAAAAAAATCAAAGAATTAATGAAGTGAAAAATAACTGAAAATCTCCTACTTGTTTGTTGGTTGTGCATTTTCTCTATTATTATAATTTGAAAGAAAAAATCTCAATTATTATTTCGTGACAATTTTTTTCTCTTAGTTTTACCTCTTATTCTTTTAATTTCTCTGTATCATAGTGCAAGATAATATTTTAGCTTTAGTTTTAGTTTATAGTGTGTAGTTTTTTTTTCTTTTGGAAATGGTGAAGAGAGAAGATTTTAGATTTTTTTGTTTGTTTTGGAAAGAAAAAGACAAAATTATTTCTAGCACTTTTTAGTGGATACAAAATGGATGAGGTTGGGAAAAAATGAATTTAATTTTTGTATAGGTTTACTGAAGAAATAATATTGAAAAAAAAAATGGACTGAGACAAAAAAGGTTACTCTATTTAAAAAAGATAAATACCAGACGATGAGGAGAAAATAAAAGTATTTAAATGTATGAGGGTTAATTAAGATTGAAAATATATATATGAAATCATTGTAAACATTTTTTTGTTGACAATTTTCATTCTAGCGTTGAAGTGAAATTCTGCTCGGATTCTTTCTAAAATCTCACGATATGGATAAAATGTCTGCTTACTATTTGAAAGGGAGTTTTTGGCGTTATTTGTTTTATTATTATATTGGAAAGTCAGTAAAATTCTCATTTTTAGTCCCTTTTGAATTCATCAACATTTCCGATCCTAAAAATTTAAAGAGCTTTTCGATTAAAAAAGATCAACGCGCAGATTCGAACCGGAGATTATGAGCAAAATTGCGTTAAGAAACGACAAAATCGGAAAAACCCAAATATCTTTTGGAAAACTTAATATTAAGCGGACTTCTTGGTATTATCAGAAAGAGGACGACCCACCCTATCTAAAAATAACATTAACTTCCCATTCGGATTGTTAATATAATTTTTATGTTGAAAAGAATGTAAGTTACAATTAAATTACACCAACTGCCGTAATAAATTACCATGCTGTCAGTTATTCAAAATTGTGGGACGTTTTTGCTCAATTTGCTCACTTTCAAAATGTCAATCCGTCTCTTTTTCGCGTATCTTCCATACAAGATCGCGCTAATTTGTTTTCTCAATTTTCCCCATAAATAAGGGCATTTTCCTGCCCAAGAAGTGTTCAATTAGCTCTTCAGTGCTTCGTCCTCAGTGAGAAACTGTTAAACACTTGGAAAATTTGTGGGAAATAGGCAAATTTCAGTGATTTCATGATCACCTCGCTGGGAGGAGGAAGAGGAGAGATCTTGAGAATGCGGCTCCACGCACACCAGCACTTCTTGGAGGAATGAATGAGCCATCGCGAACAGTGGCTGTGTTGGTGGCGAAGAACTACGACTGTGGAGATTCGGAATCATCTCACGAATTCAGTGTTGAGTCAGTGAAGCGTCAAATTGCACAGAAACATTTTTGTCCTCTCGGAAGTTCTTCCCAGTTTCCTGTTCAAATCCTCGAGGATCGAGAATTCCCTTCCAGTGCGGAAAAAGAAGTTCCTGTGTGTTTGTGTAGTGAATTGAGTGACGTTGAGGTTTTGCTGAGTGAGTTGTGATTGGAATTTAAGAGGGCAAACCTTTTTTTGTGGCTTCCATAAGGTGAAAAACAAGTTCAGAACGCGTGTGTGAGTGTAATTACGCCTTTTTGCGTTCAATTGCCTCTCTCTGGCCAGGGCGCGCTGGTGGCACTGGACAAAATCCGCGGTCCTTGAGACTCTCTGGTGTTTCGCGCACGCAGTTCCATTGTCTGAAGATTGAAGCAGAGCAGCCTTGGATGGGAGAGTTGGTGAGAAATTGAATTTCTCCCATTGTTCAAAACAGAAACAAGAGAGATCGGAAGTTGTTGCGTTCAGGTTCATTGGATGATCATCATCACAATAAGAGAAGTTGAACCTGCCAAAAACTCGTTTTTGGACTGTCTCTTTTCTCCTTCATCTTGACCGATTGTGCCACTTTCCCGGACTCTGCGTGTTGTATGACCTCAATAGTCGCCAAATCACTGTGTAAGCAAATTCAGACGACCCGACGAGGAGATGTCCCCGTAGCTGAGAGTGAGAGAGAGAGAACGAGAGATCAAAACCCGTTCTGACCATTGAGAACTTCCATCAGCCCCAGAGTCACCTGACCGACAATTAGCAGGTACATACATATGCCTTCCCCACTGAAGTGAGAGAGCGCTCGCGATCTGAATTGCCAAGCCGGACCCAAAAAATATTCCCTCCACGTCATGTCCACCAGTAGTAGTCAGAATCACAAGATAGCTGGAAATGTGTTGAGTCTGTCCGCGAAGCAGCAGCCCAAGAAGCCACCCCCACCATCACAACTGCAATACCCACCGCGCTATCAGCCACCACCGCAACCCCCCGGAGGAATTCTCAAGCACATCGCTGGTCCGCTGAAGCGTCCGCCCTACTACACGGATCACCCCACGAGTCAACTCAAGTACCCACCCGGAGTCTTTGACAAGAGTCCCGCATCGCGCATTGTGCCGCCACGCGTGCAGGTCCGTCCGCCGGCGACTGGACAGAGGATCGTTGCGGGTCCGCCACCACCGCCTCCGCCCTCCGTGGCGCCAGTCGACGAGGAGCCACCCTTCGCCGCGAGACTGAGCGGAGCCACCGGACAGCCCACGCAGGAGATGCTGAAGTTCGTGCGGAAGCCAGACAGCGAGCAACCGTCGCCCACGTCCTCCAATGGTGGCAGAGTGTCATCCACGGAGCACAACAGGCATTTACAGGTAAGAGGCAAAAGAGTCATTAGTTTAGAGCCCATTTAGGAGGGATTTCTTGAGATTATTGGATATTTTTTAATGCTTACCACGAAAAACAAATAATTGCAAAAAGTTATTATAAAGTTATTTTAACAAGTCACAAAATAACGGAAGAAATCCGTGAAATTAATAGGGATTGGCTCATTTTGGGCTTTTACCCCTTTTTACCAGTTCATAGCCTATACTGGATTAGGTTCATAAGTAATCAAGGAAACACATTAACACTTCAATTAAATCACAAATTCAGAGTTAGTACAGGGTCACGGCATGTCTTATGGCACAGTTCAATCATAGTCCCAAATATTGATTTTTTGGGTTTACAAGAATTGCGAAATCTCTTACTCAGATCTTTCTTTAGATTTAGTAATTTTTCAAGACCCAAAAACTTAAAATTTGGGGCTATAATTGAACTGTTCCATAAGACATGCTGTGATCCTATAATTGATTTATTTTCAAAATCAGGAAAAGCTCAAGACTTAACTGAAAAAAAAACATAAGAGAAAAATCGTTTTAAAATATAATTTTTTATCATTTTGAAAGCATAATCTAGCAAAATCTTTTATCAAGGGGAAGACATGGCCAGAAATGGTGTAATGGCCTCCTCAGACCTGGGTTTAACCTAGAAGACTTAGGCCTTTTACACACATGGGTTTAACCGAGAGAAGGTTTAGCCAGTTTAGAGCCGAAGACAGTTCAATCAATGACAATTTCAGTGCAACAATAATCAAAATTGTTGTTTTCTAAATGCTAAGCCGCATTTATAGTGCGTACGACTTGTCTTTGGCTCTAAACCTTCTCTCGGTTAAAGTCATGTGTGTAAAGGCGTGCATACACTTGGGGTTTAGCCTAGGAGACTTAGGCCCTTTACACACATGGGTTTAACCGAGAGAAGGTTTAGTCAGTTTAAAGCCGAAGACAGTTCAATCAATGACAATTTCAGTGTAACATCAATAAAAATAGTTGTTTTCTAAATGCTAAGCGGCTTTTATAGTGCGTACGAACTGTCTTTGGCTCTAAAATGGCTAAACCTTCTCTCGGCTAAACCTCATGTGTGTAAAGGGCCTTAGTGGCTAAAACGAGGCCCAGGGCTTCGATAGACCTGCTTTTAGCAAAGGAATTTCCTTAGAAAATTGTTCTGGTGCTTAGGCTAAGCGCGATCCGAACAGACTATAGTAGAAGCCCCGTTTTAGCCGCTAAGTCTCCTAGGCTAAACCCCAAGTGTATGCGGGGCATAA
>CAKKOB020000907.1:2474-21039 GCA_918844115.2 Phlebotomus perniciosus | reverse complement strand
TCCATTTTGAATTTAATCAGAAAACTATTCACAAACATCAAATATCTGATTAAATTTTTATTAACTACTGATTTATAAATATCCTCCTCTGGAAGTACATTTTCACTTATTATCGTCTGATTATCAAGGGGATTGATCATTTCAGTGAGTTTCTTTGAGAAAAATGATTCCAAATTGTGTTTTGGTGATTTTGAATTTGTCAATTGCAAATTACCGACTGATTAAAATTAACAGAATAATTGGGAGAGCTTTTTCCTTAAGCTCCTGTGTTTGTGAATAGCTTTTCTGATTAATTTATTAATAAAGTTAATTAATCAGTCTGTATTTTTGAATTCCAGCCTTACTATTATTTGTAAATATGGGCTTCTTAGGAATTCAAAGGGCTTTTCATAAAATTTTGAAAGCTTCTGGGTCAAATTGTGAGCTTTAACCGGTTTAATAATTGATTCACAACTTACAAGGAGCTTGAAATAAATTTCCGGAACTTTTGGAGGAAAATATTTTGAACTTGGATAAAACAAAGCTTTCTAAAATTGCTCAAGAACTTATTCAGAAACTTGGAATCATTATAAAAAGAGTTTAAAAAAAATCTGGGAAAACGAGCTTCAGAGCTTATTTAAGTTCGTCAAGCCCTATTAGAAAAAACTATTAGAGCTTTTGTTGATATTTCCAAAGTATTTTGTTTTCTTTTCTAAAAATTTTGTTCTCGTATTAAAGATCTTTAATAGCTTCCCTTTAAAGCCCTTTTAAGTTCCTTTTCAAAGCAAAGATTAATGGGGAACTTTCGTACAATATATGTAAAAGTGTTGGAAATGAAAAGTCCTAATTCTGAAATTTTTGAGTTTCCAAAAATCGCAATCTCAATCGCTAATATCAAATTAGTTAATGGTTAATACAAATGAATCAATGAATGAACTCCAGAATTAGGAGCTTTTACATTGAACCATTCCCCAAGTGCAGACGTTCTCCTTGGGTCACTTAATACCTAATAATCTACCCCTTGCCTTTTATCAATTTTTTGAAGTGCTTTTCAAGCGTGTAAAGATGCTTGCGTAAATGCAACATATTTCATGGAAAAATAGAGAAAAAAAGGGATTAAAAAAGTTACGAATAGCGTGAGATCTCTCTAATGAGTGCTTCTACAATAAGAGACGAGTAAATCTTATTAAATCCTGTTGATTTTGAAAAACCGATAGACTCAATTGATAAGGAATCTTTCCTTTTACGTTCCTCAATCGTTGGATGGGTTCTCGATATACCAAAAAACATATAGGGAAGGCCAGGATTATTTGAGAAATTTTTTGTGGGTTTTACGGGTTTTACCTACATATTTTATTTTAAAAATCGTCCCTAACTATATATTCCTCTTATATCTACATCTTTTTGTCTTTTTGTCACCGCAAAATTTCGTGAAACTTCTAATTGCAAAGTCATGATTTTAATTGGCAAATACAATTCGCAGTGTTAATGCTTCTTTCAGGCAATCTTGAGAGCTCTCAGGCTCTAATTTTAGTCCACAATCCCACGTGACTAGTGTAGGTGAGAATTACATTTTAAGCACTTTTCTGTGGCGTCTTCTCGCAGTATCCATAAGAAAAGAGCCTTAAAGTGGCTCATTTATGACTGGAAAATCTCACACATTTTATTTCAAACACATCGAGTGGGTGATGAGCGATAAAGCTCACACATTTTGTGTCTCTTTGGTTGGACTTTTATTGATTCTCTTTCTTCCTAATGGAATCGGTAACGGAGCATTTCTTGATACTTTCACCTCATGGCTAAAAATTATGTTGTTGGCATTTTGCCGACAACAATTGAAATTGCGGCATCGCGGCTTTGATTATTTCACCGCACATCTCAGAGCCACAGAGAGACCTTCCAGATGAGCCACATCAGAAGGAGTGAGATGGAAAATATTGTAAAATGGATTAAATTGCACAATAGAGAACCCAAAGTCTGTGACTGGTGCGCGAAATTGCAAGAAGAAAATGCCAGAGTTCACAATTCGCTTTGTGACCGGACGAGGAGTTCTGCTTTTCACAGGAGAGTGTTTATAATAATTTTCTGCTTCCTGGATGATCAAAAATAGATCTTTGTCCGCTCAAGAGATGTTTCCCTCCCACGCTGTTGTCCGATAAATTTGGGATTTACCGTTTATATTAGGCAGTTATGCCCATTTTCAGGTGTTTCTTACTTTGTGGAGAATTCCTATAAGTATAAATATTTATTTTCTTCCGCAATAAAGTTACGAAACATGAGATGAAATGGAAATTTAAATGGGTGACCAAACAATAAAAAAATATTTATTCTTATATTTACTTCCCGAAACCATTTCAAACATTCCATCCATTCCATCCATGTTTCTTGTGCGATAATTTCTCTCTCGTGGTGGAAATTGCATATATTGTAATATAATAAGATTTTCTCTATGGAGGAGGATAGGGTCACGACTTGGGGGAAGTTTAATGGTTTCATTTCTTGTGTCTACAATTTGTACAGAGTCTCATTGCTGAATTGAGAGCCCTGAAGGAGGTGAACCAGCGATTGAGTGATGATAATCAAGAGCTGAGAGATTTATGCTGCTTCCTCGATGATGATCGCCAGAAGAGTCGAAAATTGTCACGCGAATGGCATCGTTTTGGACGATACACGGCCAGCGTTATGCGCCAAGAGGTCTCAGCATATCAGGTAAGGCCAGACATTTATTTTAGGATGTGATTTTTCCGGATTTCGGAAGTATTATTACCGGTCGAGGAGTTTTTGGCAAAGGTTTTATATCGACAACAAGATATAAAGATAGTAGAGAACCCTAACCCCTGCCGTCCACCATTTTGAAAAACTCGAAATATATGTTTCCTAAATAGCCTTGCTTCTATGCTATTAGGTATACAGTCTCAAAATTAAACATATTGTAGTTGAGATTAAAGCCTTTTCCAGCTTTTCCAATAGTACCTACCTTACTTTAGTCCCTTGTAACTGAATTCTATAGATTCGATGTTGACGATTTTGTTTGATATTGATGATGATGGAAAACTCCTTTAAATTATCGAAACTTGGTCCAGCTAGCGCTCAAATAAAGTCAAAAAGGATTTGCAATTTCCAAATTTGAATAGGGGAAAGCAGGGAAATATTCTTGAATGGGAAATTTTATGTTTGAGTTTGAATAATTTTCCAGAAAAACTTGAAGACAGATAGAAAAAAATCTGTTTGGCTATTAGATTTTCCTTAGTACCGCTTATTTGGATCTGGGAAATAAGTTGATTCTCCTAGAGAGAATGGAAAATCTAGGATGCTATTTTGAATTAGTCGGACACAATTGGAGACATTTCGGACTTCGATTTTATAGCTACTAGAAAGTATCAGTAAGTTCAATATAATTGAAAAAGTTCTCGCTTCTCCAAGGGAAGTGTTTGTAAATTGTATTATTTCTCATTTTTTTCTCCGTAAAAAGCTCTAAAAGAGCTTCCTTAGTCCGAGGATAATCTTGCAAATGATGCAGATTGACCTCTAGTGCTAGGAATTCGCGAAAATGGGCGTAAAAGTGCTAAATATTGAATTCAGTTTCTTGAATTCAATAAAATGTTTGAGGCATGCAAGAAATTAATTGGACGAAAAAAGATCCTTTCTCAGGTGTTTTCTGCAGGGAGAAATAACATCGTCTTTCACTCACTTTTTACGAAAATGATCATTATTAGACCAGAAAAATGCATATTTAACTTAAAATAACTCGAATTGATCGGATCCAATTGAAATAATTTATTTTTTTCGATATTTTTTAAAGATCTTGAAGTCTGAACACGAGATTAATGAGATATTTGGAAAATTTGATAAACCATTAAGCTGGATCCAGACTATCAATAAGCATAAACTTTATTTTGGTATAAGCCTTGCTTAAGACTTTCTTTAAGCTGATTAAAAGCTGACTTAAAGTTTTAAGGCTTGCTTAAAGCTTAAGATTAGATTTAAGGGATTTAAGTTTGAAACTGGCTTAAAACTTACAGCTGTCCTAAAGTTTAAGTCTATCTCAATACTTGAAGCTGTCTTAAAATTCAAAACCGGCTTAAAGTTTAAAGCTGGCTTTAAGCTCGAAGCCGACTTAAACTTATTGCTGGGTTAAAGCTTGAAGCTAAGGCCCTTTACACACATGGGCTTAAACCGAGAGGAAGTTCAACCAGTTCATAGCCAAAACCAGTTCCTTACAGACTATAAGCGCGGTTTAGCATTTGCAAAACACAACTTCCGATTGTTTTAGCACTGATATTGTCACTGATATGAACTTCCTCTTAGTTCAAAAGGAAGGTGTTTGCAAATTCACTTCTTAATTCACGTAGATTTGTGTTATTTTGTCCAATTTATTCCCGACGTGAAAGCCGCCTCGAGATTTTTGACAGAACGCGACTAAAGTCTCGAGGTGGCTTTCACGTCGCAAACAAATTGGATAAAATAATACAAATCTGCGAGAATTAAGAAGTAAATTTTTAGCCTCGTTTTAGCCACTAAGTCTCCTAGGCTAAGCCTCAAGTGTCTGCGCACCTTTAGATTAATGTTTTTTGTATGAAGTTGAATGGCTACTTGACTTCCGTTGTAGTCCCTGAAGTAGTTTTGAGCCATAAGTTTTGAATTACTACATATGGGCTCCTCACGGTCAGTAAAATTCACAGAATACAGAACTTATACTGTGTTACGTGCAACACATAATATTCGTACACACATTATTATATGACGTGTACACACTTAGTACACAACACTTTGAGAGTACGAAGTGAGTACTATTACGTCAAAGGTGGAAAATGTGTGTACACTGTTCTGGCTGGATGATTACCAATTAGTCATTTCAAGAAAATCATGCAGTGGACTGTTAGACTTGACTTTAGGGGGGGGAGGTCTCTCAAAAACCCAAGTTTCTATCTGCAACCGATTGACTTATAGATAAGTAACAGACAAAGAAAGGGGCAAACAGCGCCAAGGTTTTCGGGTCAATAAAGGGTACGCGTGATAACTTGGATATCAAAATATATATATATACTACGCAAACTTCTGGATGAGGAGAAATTGGTTGTCCTTAGAATTTCTGTAAAAATTGATTAAACAAATGAAAGTAGATACATATTATGCTGGTACTTGTTAGTTACAATGACAGATTTTTCATGGTAATTAAAAATTAGTTTTTAAAATAAAATATTGATAAATTTAATTATTTTTTAATAACTGGAAAACTCATATTGATTAGTTTTGTGATTAATGAATCTAGAAACTAATTCTTTTATTATATTTATTTAAACTTTTAAGCTACCAAGACAAGTTTTTATTAGAAGTTTTAATTAAAATAAGATTGATAACGTTTTTTTTCAAATTGATTAGTTTTGCGATTGTTAAAACGCAATATACAGTTCCTATATAAGTAGAAGCATTGGCTTTCAATGAAATCACAGTACAATTGAAGTAGTTGACAAGATTCACGAGACTTTCGGAAAATGTTGCTCTTTGGAATTTTTATTAATTCTATTTTGTTGTCAGTTGTTTGTGCTGGGAATTTGACGAAACCCGTGAAAGGAAGGGGTATTGGTGGAACGCCTGCGGATATAAGTCGATACCCTTTTATAGTGTCAGTTGAATTACGAGGAAAGCATTATTGCACTGGCACCATAATAAACCAGTATTTCATCTTAACTGCAGCTAATAGGATGTTGTATGATAAGTAGAAAATGGATTTATATGCTGAAAGTTTATAATTTCTGTTATTTTGTATAGGGCATCCGATGATATTGAAGACTTTCAAGTGAGATATGGTACTAGCTTTGCCAGGAGTGGCGGTAGATTGGAGCAAGTTTGGAGACGGTATTTTCATTACTGGTTCAATGAAGTAGATAGGTCCTACGATTTTTGCTTGTTGAGATTGACAAGAGCTCTTGTATTCGGACAAAATTGCCAAGCAATAAGTTTAGTACAGGACGATACTTCATTGAAACCAGATGTTGCTTTGAAATTGTTGGCATTCTCGTTTCATGGAAACAATCAACTACATTTAATTGATCTTCGTGTGATGTTGGATCGTGATGAGTGCATGCGTGCTCTCCGATTCCGGCTTCCAGATAGCATGTTATGTGGTGTCCATGATTTTGGAACAGGCCCTTGCAATGGTGACCTCGGCAGTCCTGCGCTGATAACTACGACTACAGAACTTGCTCTATTGTCTTGGTATAGAAGTTGTGGTGATACCAACAAAGCACCTGTACTTTTGTCTCGCATGACATCAGCATATGATTGGATAATGCGAACGGTGACTGGGCCGTAAG
Source organism: Phlebotomus perniciosus (assembly GCA_918844115.2). Taxonomy (NCBI): domain Eukaryota; kingdom Metazoa; phylum Arthropoda; class Insecta; order Diptera; family Psychodidae; genus Phlebotomus; species Phlebotomus perniciosus. Next base: position 14,743 of record CAKKOB020000907.1, on the reverse strand, counting down.
AGAATCAAATAAAGAGGATCATATTGAAATGAAGCCTAAACTAAACCTTGTTTGCTTTTCTATACTTTCGCTATAGCAATCTCGTTCTGATGGAATTGTTGATATCGCCACTTGTGTTGTGCAGTTGTAGTTTCATTGCTGGTGTTGTGTTGCCGAAGTATAGCGTTACTAGTAAGACAGTCCGTTCTTTTTTCGTTCAATCTCGCGTGTGGAATGGAATTGATTTGGATTCAATACAATACAATCCAATTTGGGGTAAAGTGTTAATCTGGGTCCACAATATCAAAATTATTCATCAAATTACATTCAACAAATCAAAAAAATATTACTTTGTTATAAGCCTTTGGTTAAGCTTAATATTGGCTTAAAGTCTAATACTGACTTTAAGCTTAAAGCCGTCTTTAACTCTCCGACTGTCCCACGGCGATTTTGGACTGTCAAACGGTCGGAACTCTCACTCATTCGCGTTCATTTCTATATCTTCCAACCCGTTCTATTTCATGTTTTTAATGTGAGAGTTCAAAAGTTAAACTTACCTTAAGCTTAAAATTGGCTTAAAGCTGAAGACTGATTTTAAGTTTGAAGCTAACTTTAAGTTAAAAGCTGGCTTAAATCTTAATACTGACCTTAAGCTTTAAACTGGCCTTAAGCTTAAAACTTTAAACTTACATTAAGCTTAACCATGTTATCACACGCAAGCTACTAGCAGATTAATTGGCAGGAAGTGCTAGAATTTGAGAGAAGAGAGAGAGTGAGTTGACTATATGTTTTTTCATATGTGTGTTCTCAAATGTCATTAAATGTAAACAAAGGAAGAAAATTGCGCAAGAAATTTCTGCTAAGAAGTGATTTTATTGGCAAATCTGGTAGATTTGTGTCTTCTTCTATATTTTTTCTACAAAAGAAGACAAAATGTTCTTTTCCGGGTGGTACTGTTTCACCCTCGGCTACGTTCCGTGAACATATGTGAAGAATGAGGTTATGAAAACTGCTAGAATCGCACGAATATTTTTCAAACAGAAATAATGGCAACATATTCAACCAATCAGGGACGTCCTTAGCAGATTAAAAAGCAACTCTATCTTCACTCTTCTAACACATTCGAAAACATTGGAGAGTGAGATGCGAGATTAATTTAATCTGCCAATTCGTCAATTAATCTGCCAGTAGCTTACGCGTGATAACACGGTAAAACTGGCTTAAAGCTGACTTAAAGCCTAAGTTTTGCTTGAAGCTTGAAGCTGTGGCTTAAAGCTGCATGTCTAACCTTAAGCTTAAAGCTTGTTCGTTATTAGAAAATACATTAGTTTGGGATGGCGTGGTTGATTGGAGTAGGGTATCTTGGATACCCTGCTTTCCCTTTCCTAAGTGGGATACACTCCTCATTTCTTATGAAATGGCTCCCATACTAAATTATCAAGTTTTGAATATATGTCGATTCTAACTAAATCTTCAATAAGAAGTACTAACAAATCACGATGTATGGTGAGGTTAGCCAGGGTGGGATCCCTTAACCGGAGATTATAGAAATTTAACACGTTTTCAGACACCTACCTAGGCTCGGTTTACGATATATGGGGAAAACAGAATTCACAATTTTCATTCCACTTTTAAGCGACGACTCTATTAGGGATTAGCTATTTAAATAAAAAAATAAAATTGTTAATCCCATGAAATGTCTTCCACTCTGTCTACTTCACTGACACATTTTCGCGAATCAGTACGTCTTATCAGTTCTTCCCTGCCCGTAAAAAGTGAATTACGTCTGTGAGGCGTCTCTTTGTGTTGGCGCACTCGATAACAATTTGGCCGATTATTAAGCTTTTGTTTCTTTGTCTCCGGGATCATTTTATTATTTAGTTCGCCTCCCAGCGACTATGACTTAGAGAGAGCATCTCCCTCGAGAGATATTCACTGTGATTCAGATGAGGGGAACTCCTCTGTGTTATATGGTGCCATTAGATGGAGGAGGAAGAAAGAAATGACAAAAAAAGTAAATGTCTCTTAGCAGCTTAAGAGTGTCAACGATTAGCCTGTCTCCCAGTGTCAGTCGGCACTTGTCGAAAATAGGTCATCGGCTTTTCGAGCGCGCGCTTCAGGGTATTGGCAAATTGGAGAAAATTGCTTGATACATACAAAAAAAATCCAAGCAGGGGCAAGAGATGAGGAAGACATTAATTTAAGTCGCTTCTAGCAATAATTGCTGTACAAACAGCAATTCCCCCAATTGTTGTGCGAGAAATTCCACGTCCCGTGCCATTATTGTGGGGTGATCGACCCTTTTTCCGTCCTCCCGATCATGTGCATTTTGGCTTAAATCACCCTCCCATCTTTCATACACGCACATCAAATGAAATCCCTACGTACACAATTTACTGTGCATTTAAATATTTGCAATGGGGACGCGCAGAGACGACTTTCCTGGTCACCCTCCGTTATTGGAGGGTATCTCATCGCAGAATCATGGACCGGAGTTTTTTTTTAGATTTAGGGGAGATGAGAGCTCAAAAACACTGAGAAAAAATGAGGAAAAGGGTTTTTTTTATAATTCGGCTAATCCTGGTTGTGGGACTTCCATTTTGATTTTGAGGTTTACGAAAATTTCAGTTTGTTTTATTGAGAGGAACGGACTAGTTCTAAGTTTGTCCAATTCTAATTCTTAAACAAGCTGGCAAATGGATTTTGACGAGATCGGCATCGTTTTGGAATCGTTACACCCTCTACTTTCAGGATCTACTCTCGGATTTGTGATAGGACCATGTTCTGAATACCTAGAACCATTTGAATCTATGGGAGATTGAATCTATAATGATAGAAAGTCGTAGTTTTTTAGTCGATTTTTGGAAATTTGATAAGGATAACTAATGAATTTTTTCCAGAATGAAGGTTTCTAAAAAATTTTCCTATTTCTTTGTCACTAATTTCTGTATATTGATATACATATTCTATGTGTGCTTGGTTCGTATTTTGTAGGTCCCGAGTTCGAATCTAGGTTTTTTTTTATTTTGAAAAATTATTTTGCGAAAAGTTATTTTATCTTTTTCTGATCTTATCTTTCCTAAAACTCTTTTTATCATCTATCCAATCATAAAAATATCAAAATTTATAAAAATTTTCGTCACAATTCAATGTTTCCGGGAACGGATCAGGGAAATCAAAATTTTAGCACATTGAGCCACCCTCGGTGGTTCAATTGTGAAGCTGCGAATTGTGGCGCGTACAGTGCGTTAGTGCAAGTAATTGAGGAGAGAATTTTATGGGGGAAAAAGCCTCTGAGAGTTCCGTTGAGCATGGAAATTGCTGGTAAAAGTGAAGAGACTGTCGTTGTTCTTCCCAATTGCTGGGTCAGCATCTTGCATCTCTCGCGCCAAATGACACGCGAGGATGCGAGATGGAGTTTGAAAAGGAGGAGAAATTGTGCAGTACATAATTTGAAATGACACGTGCATGCAAATGAAATATTATTTTAAACTGAGTCATGTGAAATAAAGCGAAAATTTTGCGAGAGAGACAGATTTTCTCATCTCATTTATAATAACGCCACACTTCTTGCTCCATCAAACACAATTTTCCACGTTTAAACACTATCATTTTCCATACCTGCGAATTTAATTTATTGCATGTGACGCTTTTCTCCTCTTTTATTTTTTCGGGGAAAATATGTCAATGGGCGTTTGTGCTCTTCGGCATTTGGATGCTTTGACATTGTTTTGCTTTAAATGGGGATGGATTTGAGATTAAAATCAGTCATGTGAATAATTTGCACAATGCCATTTTGATTTGCCCATTAGGTAACAATTGATAATAAAAATTGACTGACTGAATAAATTATTCATTTATATTTAAGTTATTCAATAACGTGAAAGGTGAACAAATTGCGATGATTTTGTTCTCAAATTGTCATAATGTTATGAAAAAGTTTTGAGAAGGAACAAAATACCTTTTTATTATGAAATAAAATATTGTATTTTAAACATAATTGGGGGATCAAATGGAAGAAAGGATTCTGTTGATCAATATATTGTCTGCAGATAAAAGACTTGGCGTTGATGGTATTATTTTGCATCATTTGCCTGTCGTGTATAATTTCACTATGTTGCATTTTATGGTAACACAACACACTTCTATCTGGAAAATCCATTTGAGCGGAGGAGCTTAGTTAAAGGGGAAAATAATTCGAAGTGTTAAAAAAGGTTCGAAATATAATACTTAAAATATTTTTTCGGTGTGAGAGATATTCAACCGGTCCAAAGTAAACTTATCCGCGGATTTGCTGTTTTATCCGCTGTTTTCAAAAACTTGAAAAATTACAATTTGAATTGCTTGGAATTTTGTATATTTTGTAAGGACATTTCTTATTTAGTTATTAAAAGGGACAGAGTAACACAATTTAGTTAGAAATTCTGCAAAATCAACGTCACAACGTCGATTTTAGAGGAGGGGGGTCCTGAAAACCCCTAGTTTCTATCTCTAACCGTCTGGTGTTTTAAGCTAATAACAAACGGACACACGAAAAAACGGTCGATCATACAAATATTAGAACACAAAAAATCAATTTTTTACGCGTTTATTTATGCTATTCGCAAATATAATCTTACACATTCTCCAGTTATTTCCTCCTTGACTTGAGTCATGGCAGAAAAGAGCATAAAATTGAGAATGTTGAAGATTTTCGCAATAATTTTCACCAACACTTTGTTACTTGGCTAAAGTCCAACTATTTATGGGATTACTTAAAATCCTTAAAACATTCAAATGTTCTCTTCTAAAATTCAGCAATTTCTTAGAGAATTGCATTGGAAAGTTTTGCCCCGGGGAGGGATTTAATTTTGAAAACATTCTCCGACATTGAAAATTAGTGAAATAGTTTAAGTTTGCATCATTTCACATGAAATTACCCCACAAAACGTTGTTTTTGCTATTCAGTTTGAAGCGAAAAAAGAAGAGTGAAATATTCAGTAAGAAACCACATTTTATTCTGACGTGAGAGTTTATTCAAAATGGGAAATATTTTAGGTGGAAATGGAAGGTGAAAATGTCACAGGCAATGTGTTATATATGAAAAATGTCCATCAGTAACAAATATTTGGGATAAATCTCAATCGATTAACTGATATAAAGTTCTCTCTCACTTTCGAGAGATTGTTTCAATTTTTCAATTTTCTCCTCTTTCCATCGGCCGGATGCCTCAATCAATTGAAATGTCAATCAAAATGTTCTCCGTGAATGCTCAATGGAATCTCGATGTTCGATGTGAGTGTTAAGCGGAAATGTTCCTTTTTGGCAACATTGAAATGTTGCCGAAATTAAAAGACATTCATGTTTCAATAGCTTATCATATATATGTACATGTGAAAAGTTTTCCCTTCAATTTTGCTTTAAATGCACTTCTCTGCGAGGAAATGGCTTTGGTATCCGTTCTATTTCACTGACCCATAAATACGAGATCCTCTAAATCCCGAACGGATATACATGTGAGTTTTCTCCCTCCTCTTTTATTTCCATTTTATTTCCTTTCTAGATTTCTCACAAGAAATACCATTGAAAATCCTTGCAGGAGAAGCCAATACTATTCTTCTCATAACTTGTTAACAAATCTCCACGAGACGTTGGGTAATGCAACCACTTCTCACCTCAATCGCGTCTTAGCAGGTGAATCGAATTGAGATTTGCCGGAGAGAATCGATTTACAAGAGATGAAAATCTCAGTTAAATGGGAAAAGTAGAGGAAAGTGATGAATATTAGCGAGAATTAAAGTGGTTCTCAAAAGATTCGTCACATCAAGATTCCTTGAATGTCATGATTTGATAAAAAGTTCTGTTTCCTGCGCAGAGCTAAGAAAGATTTGGAGGGGGGGAGAATTTAGATGGGAGGGATAAGTTGTTGTTCAAGATTTGTTTTTGCTTGAACCTAACTAATCTTTCTGAATGTTTGTAAAAGTTCGTAAAAGTTTGTAATTACAAACAAATTGGATTTAGCTTTTGCTGTGAAATTAACAAAACTTCTGCTGTAAAATGCAAAAAATCCTATGGTTATTCTTCTATTTTTTTTTATAAAGATTTTTCTTGTAAAATGATCAAAAATACTGTTTGAATAGTTTCGCAAATCCGGTGTCAGTGAAAGAGTTAATGAGGCCCCCCTTGGAACTGTTTACGACATCAACGATGAAACAGTGAAAGAGCAAAAGAAATTAAATGCTCTTCATAAAATGTCTCGCATTTTGTCATTCAACATTAACACATTGTACTTAATTTCTGCAAATTTGTAACAACAAAGGTGAGAAATTAAAAAAAAAATCTTTTGTCTGGTGTCATAATTAAACGATTCTCTGTTATTCTCTAACTAAAGTATCCTCCAAAAACTAATATAACTTTACAATGTGCTTTCAGTGAGTCCATTGAGAGAACTTTAGAATTAATAACATTTTCATTCCACTTGATGAAATATTTTACAAACACTGCAATTCAATATCAAAATTGCTATTTAGCAAAAGTTTTTATTTGATTTTTTCTTCTGAATGAATGAATGAAATGAATCAAAAGTATTTGAAAATTTAAAGTTTTACAAAATTAATTCATTTAACTTTGCAGTTTCCAGTATAGAAAACTTGAACAGGAAAGTACCTCTGATTAATATTCGATATAATCCTAAATAAGCTTAACTTCTCTGGAATTTGAGACATCAGTGAAAATTCTTCTGGAAGCTGATATCTCGAATATTTCTATCATCAGAATTTTTGAGACATCTTCTCTACTTCCAAAAACCCTCTTTGCCTTTTTCTCCTCTCCCTCTTACTTTCGCATTTTAGCGAGCATTAATGGAGAAATCTTTCTGCTATGATAAATGGATAAACCTCGGATATTCCACCCCTAAAGTAATGCTTAAATTCTTTCCTTCTTTCTTTATGCGACAAAAATTTTAAATATCAATTTCCACAACGCTAAAACACAAATTACAGCTTTGAAAGTGAATGCCTGCAATAACATTTAAAAGGTCCAATTTAATTTGCCATTCTTTTCCATTTGCCACACTTTTTTCACACCGAGCAATATAGAATGTCAACGGCTGTTTAGAGGGTAAAACAAAATAATTTAAAATCTAATAAATTATTAGATATACTTTAAAAAAATAATTTACACGCCACACCAAATCATCATTTTGCGTGTTTGGCGTCGTCACATTTCGTAAAGGCGGGAAAAAAACATATTAAGGCAAAATGAGGTGCCACGCAATTTAACACGGATTGTCTAGAGTTTGGTGTTATTGAATTTATTGATTCTGTTTTGGAATCATAAAGATCAGAAAAGCCAATTTGCTTTAAAAATTAATCAAATCCCTCAATAAATACCCAAGATATCCACATTTTAATAAAAAATTCCTTACAAAATGGCGTCTCTCTTGTGATTTTCCAAGCTAATCAACAGATGGCGCTGAGATTTATCATTCACATCATATCCCAAACACTCCTTGTATCAATTTATTTCTCCCATAAGTTGTCATTGAAAATAATTTATCACTCTCTGTATAAACATCTTTTATCCTCTAAGCCCCCACATCTCCCCTTTTCATCCACCCATCCGCAGCCCACCTTTGGAGATTATAACCTAATTTTTCACCTCAGCATCGGCATAGACAATGGGGGTGTTCGTGCACTTTTCTCCCCTCTGGTGAATTTGTGTCCAACACATCAATCTTATCCTATAAATTTCAAATAAGAACACATTTTTCCACATTTTCCCCATTTTCTCCATTTTCCACGCACACAAGAAGAATGACGACGGAGGACAAGGACAAAGGAGATAGCAAATAAGTCACTAACAACTACAAAAGTGATGGAATGCGATTAATGGTGATTTGGAGGAGTGAAGAATCTTGTGGGTGAAGTGTCTATAAGAAGGGACTTCTTCTCTGGGTAAAAGCAAAAAGTCGTGCGTGACTTGAGTTCCTTATGAACCCCCCGAAAAAATATATATTCCACGCTTCTTAGGCGCCTTGCAAATAGCATACAAGACTCCAACCCAATTCTCGTGAAATCAACACAGCCAATGGGGGGCGGGGGGAGGGAGGGGTTTTGGTGGGAGAAAAGGGCAATATGTAAGAAAGGAAAATATTGCAATGTCCTTTAGGGAAATAAAAAACCATGAATCATGTCACTTTCTTTCTCATCACAAACCCATTCTCCACGGCGCAAGATATTTCCTATTGTCGACTATTGTTTAAAATATGACTATTTGATGGCTCTCCCCTCTGCAGAGACTTTTATATCCGCTCAATTGAAAAGTAATACGAGAAACTTTTTTTCCCAGAAATCATATCAAAAAGAACTTTTGTCTTGTCATATTTGATTGTATGTAAAAGGAAATAGTCAATTGATATTGCATTTACTTCACATATGACGGAAAAATTGTGTAAAGTATTCTTCAGAATAATTCAACAAAATTACGAAGAATTGGTCAATCATCGTATTTAATTAAAAATTTTGCTCTTAACATTAAGAGAAAAGAAAGAGCAAGATAGGTATTGAAAAAACCGGAAATCTATAAATTTTAACGATAAATGAGCAAATGCCCTGAAATTGCGCCTAAATGTCGACAAATTAACGATACATTTGCCAGAAAATCGGCAAATGATATCTGATTTCTCTCAAAATAATTACCTTTGTTCAAATTTTGCTAAATAATTAGTAAAATTGACTAGATTGCTTAAAAATAATTAATCTCTACCGTTTTTGATTGATAAACAACAGTTATAAAAAAGTAAAAGAATTCGCCTAAAAATAGGCAAATTCCCGAAAGTTTTGCCTAGAGAAATACACTTTAAATTAAATTTTTTAAATGTCAAACTTCAGCTCTCTTAAAAGATCACGAAATTATGATAAATTTCACAATTTAAGTGCAAATCGTGAGCTTCTGTAATTTTTTTCACTCGACACGTTATCAGGAAATGAATTTTGCTCTTATCCCCTGTGACCTGACATGGAGAGTGTGTTTCCCATAGATCTCACATTTTCTCTTTTTGCTCTCGAGTGGTGGCTTCTGGAAGCGATGTTCCTGAAGTACTCATGGCTTCCCTCTTGTCCGAAGCATCTCTGATAAAGATGCAAATAGCGTCACTTTAATATGAAACTGAATAGAATTTTCGCTCTTTTTATCTCTCAATTTTTCACAGTGCACATTGAAGCGTAAATTGGCACCATTTTGCAAATCAATTCCTGACACTATTTTGCTTTATTGGATTTTTTTCTGCACAAGGAATTAGGTATATGAGGATTCTTTAAAGAATGGAAAAATAATCTCAAAGATTTCATTTTAAGATTATTCTCCTAATAAATGAGAACTAATAATAATAAGATTATTCCACAAATTAAATACATATCAGACATATTCAATTATTATACAAACTGAATTAAAATTCTTTTAAAGTTGACGGAAAATTTTCCTCAAAGAACTTTCTCCAACGGCAAAAAATGGAAACTTTGTGAAAATTTAAACGACTTTTTAAGTAAGCTCCCAATGAAATTAAATGGTCCTTGAGTGTGCGGACTTGAAAGGAAAAAGAGCCTCACAAATGGTGGGATAAATTGCAACAATAATGCGAAAAGTTACTTCCTTGAGGCGAGCTTTCGGTAATTTATACATATACACATAAGTATCGTGTCTGTCAAAGTTAGTGTGGGATGAAAATTTTCACTTGAATGCACTTTTACCCATTTTGCCCTGTTTTCCGCACATTTTAGCACAAGTTTTTCCAGACACACACAAAACTTCTTCTTTTCATATAACCATCTCTATTTGTGACATTATTTTGGCAAGCTGTTACCACTCTTTGCTGCGTTTTTTTTAACGATATTTTTCCCTGGTTATTTACCCGTCACTGAGGATTGTGAAAGTTTCCTTGTAACTTCACTAACGTCCGTAAATTACATGCGAATAGTGGAGACAAATTAAGGGTGAGAATGTGTGAAAAATTCACAAAAATTAATTTAACCATCGAATAATCAAGAAGCTCAATTCATTTAATGTTCTTCAAGGGGAAGACCCCAGCGGCGTCTGATCACAATCAACACGACAAGTCCACATATGGCATTGTGAAATTTATGCATCAACTCAACCATATGACAGCAATTGTAATTATGACACACAAATTTCTCTCTCCTCAATTGATTCAGTGTGTTGTAATCCGATGCTTCAATCTCTTTCTTTTTGGCCTTTTCAATATTTGCTTATTTGCATGTGGTTCAATTAATGGGAAAGAGAAGCCGTTAACACTTGAAGGAGCACGAGGAAGCTAAAACGTTTCTGTATTGAAATATTCGATGTGTTTTATTTTGAAATTTTATGTCATTTTGAACCAAATTGGAAAACTAGACATTTTTATTAACTTAATTTTAATAAATACCCATCATTTTGCCTATTATATTGATAAGTAAATGTCAAATAACTTTGAAAACTCATCGAAAGTTTGACATTTACAGAATTCATAAAGTTAAACGAGATAAACTTTCTCTTAGTCAAGTGACTGTTATCGACGTTCACGTATTATTAGAAGGGGATCGCGGTTTCTGATGTTTCAAATCCTAATTTTTGGGTAACATTCGATGCCTTTTCGATGAAATTCGATGATGACGTCATCTGTCAAAGAAAGGTTTTTGTCGTTTTTGTACTTTACTGTCAAACAGTAGCTAAATAGAAACTGAAGTAGGAGATCAAATACAGAGTTCGATTTGGCGGAGATTTCATGGACGAAGTCGCGATTCATTTTATTGCAATTAATCTCGAAGAGTCAGAAACACATTGTAAACTCATCGAAATTTTGACTTTTTAATCGAATAAGAGCTTAATCGTCAAACAATTAAGAAACTCTTCGTGACACTTAAATTATCACATGGTTGTCTGTACGTCCATCAAAATTTCGATGAGTTTTCTTTGTTTCTGAAATGTTTCTATCACAATCTGAACTTGAAAACTTATAAATATTCGCTTTAACATTTCTTATAATGCCATTTCTCGGAGGAAATCCCGTCTATATCTAAAACTTTCAAACTTTTATAGCAAACTCATCGAAAAGTCATCGAGTGTTTCGCTTTCAAACATTAGAAACAAAAGCTCAATTTAGTGGAATATTCAAACGCAAAATTATAATCCGTCTCATCATCATGTTTGACTTGAAATATTTCACTCATTTTCAGCCAATAAACATCCCATAACTTGTTGATAATGCATAAACAATCAATTCGACAGACCGTCGATGGGTAAATTGGATAAAATAACCCACAAAGGGTTATTCCCCGAAGCCTAAATTCAATTTAAACCCTAATGATCACCCACACTGAACTCAATTGTCACAGATGCATTTTCCACTTGTATTATCATGAATAAATCTGCCAGGCAGGAGTGTTCAAGTGCACCACATTGAATTTCAATTACCTATTGACCTAATTGCGAGTGTCATTCAAAATATCCCAGCCAACGAGTACCTTATACGCTTTCATGGGAAAATTTATCGTCTAATCGACAATATCATCCCTCGCATTCGAGATTTTATTGAGAGGTCACGAGGATTTCGCTCAACACAGATCCGGAAAATTAGCGAGTGGCGAACAAATGCAAATTAATCATCGAATCTGATTATATAGAAGAGTCTTCCACCATGAATTTTCGATTCAATTTACATTTTGTGAGACACATTTCCTACTATATATAGAGAAAACACCTAATTTATTCATGCAAATTTAAAATGAAGAAATTATACAGCACTACAAACTTTTCCTTACTATGCCAAATATTTTCCTCTCATATCCACAATTCCGGGAATTTTCGGTGGGGAAAAGGAAATATTCACTAGAATGGATTCAATTAAAATTTTATACAACTTTATTGTATTATTAAAGATTTATTCATCAATTTTGCACAGAAGGGAAAAACATTTCCCATCCATTCCTAAAGCTGCTGAAGAACAACATCAAACAGCCCCTTTCCCTTTCATCGCAAAAGTGAAAAGTTTATCGTCTTAATATAGCCTCATTCGCCTCATACCTCTCTAATCCCAGAGAGAAGGAAATATTTAAAAACACCCACTTTTCGTTGAGAATTTATCGTGCATATCATCATACACTTCCTCATTCATGACTTGCCATAAACAATCAACCAAGATTATCGATTACAAGTAATCTCTCAATGATAAAACTAATATCTGATTGTTCCTGAAAACGCTAAGCGGAAAACATATACGTAATAATAATAGATATAATATATTTTCAATATATAAA
>CAKKOB020000906.1:0-32227 GCA_918844115.2 Phlebotomus perniciosus | reverse complement strand
CACTAACACTCTTTTCGAACGTGATTTCTTAGCATTGATGTTCATACTTTTCGAACGAGAAATCTAAGCAATGACGAACAAACTTACCGAACGAGAAATCGAAGAAATGACGAACAAACTTTGCGAACGAGAAATCGAAGCAATGACGAACACACTTTGCGAACGAGAAATCAAAGCAATGACGAACAAACTTACCGAACGAGAAATCGAAGCAATGACGAACAAACTTTGCGAACGAGAAATCAAAGCAATGACGAACAAACTTTGCGAACGAATAATCGAAGCAACAACAAACAAGCTTAGCGAATGAATGATGGTCAAATTTAGTGAACAAAATTATCACTATCACACCGTATTCTAGACACCCTGTTGTTAATGGTCCTCATTTCATTCATGAGGTTTAGTCCGATAAAAAAAATCTTGTGTTCGAGCTTTACACCTGAATTCATCACAGATTTTTCGTTGTCGGATGAACAACTCTAATCGTTGTCTTTTTTTCAAAATTTCTGCCAAATGGACATGTTTCAGTTTTTCTAGAAGGATTTCTAACCGCTCTCTTATTGTGTTAGATTGACATAATAAATTTATTGATTCATACCAAATACGAGAGAATGCATCACGCAGAAGAATGGCTTGTGAATTATTGTGCAATAGAATGGTGGAATTCTGCACTGTTAACTTGCAGACCCAGTACGTGTCCCAGCGGATGAGCGGGGTTTGGCAAAAGTTTCGTGGGGACTTGGATGGAAAATGAACAACCATAAACACAACATATTTCCATCGGGATGTTTTGCAGTCCGGCGTAGATAAATCGAGAGGAAGTGAAACTGAGGTGTTGTTTAGTTTAGATCTGATGACTGGCAAGGGGAAAAGCCATTAAAACTGTGCGCATTTCGTGGGGTAAAAAGTATGGGTGTTGGAGGAACTTCAGCCATCCATTTGAGATATAAAACATCCCCACAATATGTGTGGGAGATGGGACCCATGGTGGTGAGACAAACGGAGAATATTGAGAGTATGAATCCATTCAGTGGACGTGTCTATATCGCATTTCTGAAATCAGCCGTGACTTGCAATCCGCCTGGTGTTAAATTAAGCACATAAATTTCGTTAAATTACTGTCATAACTCCAACCGCATGGGAATTCTCTTTCGCTGCTGAAGTCTGCGGGGATGGATTGTATGGAATTTCGTCCCCGCGGGAACGAGGGAATCGATTGAGAAGCACTCCCAAGTGAAAACATCCACACCAAAGTTGTCCATCCCAGAGAAGAAATTCCTCAAACCCATTTCTGTCCATCCAGTGAGAAAATTGAAGAGGATTGAAGCAAACTTCCACTCAAGTATCAAATTGAAAGATTACAGTTCACATTCAGGTAATAATAGAGTCCATCATCAAGTAAATCTATGTTGACAAAAAGTTCACTTTCTCATAGATTGACTTTTTCTTTTCTCTGATATTTTAATTCCCAAGAACATCGCACAATTGCATAGGATCACCTGTACACAGAGAAAAAGTTATGCATAAAACTTAGAGTCAAATTCTCGTTAGGTAACTTTAGATATTCCGCATTTGAATGTATTATTTTTTTAGTGCTTCAAAAAGCGACTATGAAATACTACCTTATAAAAGCGCCCTAAAGTCTCTTTCAAAATTTAAATGTTTAATTAAAAATCCTGGATAAAAAGTGTTCTATAATAGGGGATTCCTTAAGTCGAATTATCCGCGGTAGAAAATACTTCTACAATAATGTGATAGTGGACAGCAAGGATATTCTATCATGACCACCTTCGATAAAAGCGTTCCGTGTGCCAATCCCAAGGACTCGGACCATTTAACTACATGAATTGAAAGGTGACATTAATTATGCTTGCTTTCTAAAAGAATTATTGTCCTACTATTCTTAGTTCAGATACTACAAGCATTTAAAAAAAAATAATTTTGGATCGACGTCCCCGCTTTCCCCTATGTAAATTCTTGTTTAATTAAATTTTAGCATCTCATTTGGGTAATAATATGATCCTGTGATTTCTCTGTGTGTGATGACAGGAAGAGAAGCAGAAGGTGTGGTTGAGGGCAGAAAATAGAGAAGAGAATGAAAAGAAACTTTCTATGAGTGACAATGTAAATCTGCTTTTGAAAAGTTAAGTAAAAAGATTAATGGATTTTTATTCCATTTAAAACTTCCCACAAGCACATTCACATACAAATATTACATTGAAACTTGTGCAACATCTACTCTTTTGCTTCTCAGTGAATTTTAGCGTCGTGGAATTGAAAACACAGAGGGGGCAGGGAGGGAAAAACTCTACATTTTTCCCGCGTACATTAGGCAGAGGAAAAGGCAAGGAAGTAAATGATAAAAAGTATGGAAAAATTTGCTACCAAGTGTCTCATAGTTTGCCTTCTACAGGGAATTCTTATGTATGGTTTATGTCGTTGCGAAGAAACTTCTCAATTGCAACAAAATAATGAAATGCTGTTCTTGCGCGAAGTGTGTGTCTGATATTACTTGATGATGTTCTCCCTGTCCAATTACGTGGATTGAACAAAAAATGCTAAAGATGCTAATCAAGTGAAAATGGCTTGTGGGTAAATAATTTCTCCTCTCTTCGCATTTCCTTTTTTTGCGGTAACGCGTATTTCTTCCTGGCAATGGAGCAAAATGTCGCAACAGCAACTTTTTTAATTTTATTTAATGCCCCTGGACATTTGCATATATCACAAATGAGAATTTCCTACAGGGAAAGTTTTATTGTGTTTTTTTTTACCACCACTCACTTTTCCTTCCATGTCAAGTATGTGGAGTATATTTTTTTATCTCTTGCCTTAGTATTGAGCTCATGTAATGGGGAAAAATTGACTGAAAGCTTTTAGCCGTGAGCTCGAGAGTGAGAGGAATCGCAAAACTTTCGGGAAATTACTTTGTGTATTGGTGAAAAACATTTTTTTTTCTGCTGATTTTCCTGTCAGGGAATAAAATCCGCCAGCGTGATTTGCTTTTGATACCTCCCAGTCGGTCTTTTGTGGTGATCCTGGTGAACAATAATCGAGAGATATTAATTTAATGAACACTCGTAAATTTAATTACTTTCTCAGTGAAAATTACAACCATCGCTCACCTTTTCATCTCAATGCTATTCACCACTAAACACTTTCCAGCACTCACGCGAATGACATCCGCCAAAAATACCCGTAAAATCTCGTAAATCTCTGGCGGTAGGACACGAACGTCTTCACATTACCTGAGCTGCTCAACTAAAAGTCATAAAACTAATATCCATTCTTGAGATATTATAATGCAGACAAAATGATAAAAGCTCCAATCTCTGCTGTGCAGAAAAAGTTTACGATCCATGCACTCGCTGATGAGTTATTAAATTATCAGGAGAAAGATAAATTGGAAATCAGTGTTTATAAACAAGTAAAATTAGAATGAAAACTTTTATATAATCCAACATCATCAAAGGTAATTTAATTCACACTTAAGGAAGAATAACAGACCCTGAATGCAAAACTCTGATCGGTGACAGGGAAATCTTCGAAGGCAGCAATATCTTATATGTAAGTTGCTTTAATAGCTTTAATGTATCCATTAAAAGCCCTATACATAATCGCATTTAACAAACAGTGACATTTCACATTATAATTGATGTGCATATTTACTAACATACTGTATCACACAAATTGCACAAATCGAATACGAAATGAATTTTAACGACCTCTCAATAAAATTGAACATCATTGAAAGCAGTAAATTGGACAAACTTTAAAGACTTTTAGATAGAGACCAAATATTGTTTCGCTTCGAGAATGACTGAAGTTGTCTTGAAATGCAAATCTGGCGCTTCATATGAAAATTTAATACGATTTTCATGTTCTTGTTGGCCATTTGATTGTACTCATGTGGAATAAATTTAGTGTGTTGTGTATTGTTTCTGAATGTATCTGCGGCAAAAATGTTGGGCAATTCTCTTCTCCAAGAACGCCTCTCGAGCTCACCAAATGATTGTCTCTCGTTCGCCAGTCAGTGGAGCGAAAGTGGTTGAAGAAACTTGAGAAGTCGATGGGAAAACGCATTGAAAGCAAGAAGATGGACCATTTTGGTCTGTAAGGGTGTGAGGTACATTAGTTTGGACCACTTAGAGATGGTGCATTCATCTGAAATTGAAGAGATCGAGGGGCGGGAGCAAAATGAGGGGCCGACCACCCCCATATAAATGTGAACAATATCGAGTTTGTTGCATATGTAAAGCTCTCTTATGGCATCTGGTTGAGTTGGAGGAACGATGTAATTTTGTCGTTTTGTCCCGAAAACACGTTCCATCGTCCATTTTGTCCACACCAACCCCCACAAATTCTGGAGGCTCAACGTCTCTCCCTCAGAAACACCCACGAATGCCGATATACAGTATTCCAGCTCTGCATGAAACGTAGATTTGAATATATTCCTGGATCACGTCCCATACAACCGCATTAGTATTATTTACACCAAGCGGATGGCACAGAGAATTGGTCAAAATTATCCTGCCTCAGTTCCCTGATTTTCCAACTCCCGCTGTTCCATGTTCGCAAAAGCCAGAGTTTCCCGACCGCCAAACACTTTGCGAAACACTTGCACTAGAGGAAAGTCCGATTAAATTACGGTTGATTTTTTTTTAATTTTAAAACGTTCTCATCCAAATTCTAAATGACCAATTGATTTTGCTTTAATTACCCTTACAGCAGATTGTGGCTTCGAAGATGTGGAAGCTGCCGTGAATGTGCGGTAGCGTGGAGTGGCCAGAGGATTAGGAAAGCTTTCAGCACATAAAGCCACACATCATCAACCATAGTCCTGAATTACTTCATTATAAATTTACACGAGTGGCGCCAAAAGTGGAGCTTTCATCAAATCCCCCGGCCGCCACTCGGGAAAGCTCATCATCAGTTCAAGCATGGCGAAGCTATCGTCAGATAATTATTCGAACTTTTGACCCACACCCTCCGTATACCTCCATTAATTTAGTCATTTCACTCAACTCTCCCGATGCGGCAGTCGCGTTGTGATTACATGATAGAATAATCGTTATCAAAATTTTCGTATATAAATTACTTCAATTGAACACATTTGATCAAGTGGTGTCCATTTACCTTATCGAAATTGCAAATTTGAGTTTGTAATTTGATTGGTCAGAATCTCCACTTCCGACCTCATAAAGGTTAATACTACAATCGGTTGATTATGATTAACTTTTTTAATTATCGGGATTTATTATTTTAAATGGTTTTAAGAAGTTTTTTCTTTACGAGAATTTTTTTTAGCGATAATTAACCCAAAAAGATTAATAAAAACAGACAACAATAATTTTTCAACTCTAAGTTATTAGTATAATTAACTTCTAAGTAATTTATTAAGAAATAAACTACCTATACTAAATACAGTAAGTTGGATCTCTGATTCACAGTATCAGGGCACTTTGCAAAGTAACATTGCTCTCACTTTTTAATCAACATCATACTGTGATGAATTTTATGCAAAAAATAATATTCGTGTGATGAAGGATGATTGCCATTTGAACATATAATTCATAGAGAGAGATTTAAATAGAGTAGGATGATTTAAATTGTACCGACTAATGTCGATAATAATTTATAATAATTTATAAAAAAAAACTTTGACAAACTAATTTGAAGTTGAATTCACAAATAAATTGGGTTATCAACTAGAAGTTAAATAATAATATTTTATAAAAATCAACGAACCATATAGCTTCTATTCCTCTTTATTAAATTAAATAGTACAAATCATCGATAGTTTTATGCAGAAATTGTTTTGAATTGGGCGACTATATATTTCGAGGTTAGCACATTTTAAATTTCAAATAAAATTTAAATGCCATTTCGCCATTTTAAATTAACTTTCATAGTTGCAACGTAGCTTCGATAATTATACAGTTTAGAAAATTAGCACATCGATTTTTCATAGTATAATTTAGCAATCATTTAAAACTTTTGAGCTTAATCAGCGTAATAAGGATCCACAAGAGGCTTAGTGAAAGACATTAAATACTTAAATTATAGACAGATAAAAATGTCGATTCTAAAATGAAATTCTTCTCCAATCTTGTCCATCTCTCAATCTGGACGAAGTAATAAAAATCTGAGGATATTTCTCAAAAAAAACTGGCATGAATCTGTATATGAAAATCATCACTGCAAAAATGTTCACATAAAATATTTGCCTCTTTCAGGATGATATCTTACACATAATCCCCCATCGTATCATCTATCAAGCCCGAAAATTTAATCAAATTAATGAGAACATGAGGGGGTTTGAGAACATCGAGCTCCGAATGCACTCAAACATTTTCCACAATGTTAGATATGTTACTTCACTTTAATTATATTATGCATTTTGCAATGCCATGTCACTGGGGTATCCCCATGTCGCTGTGCTGGTGGGCAAAAACTGGGGGAGTCGATGGAGTAAATTTTGAGCAAATATATATGTAATTTGGCAATGGGGAGTGTGGGGGTGTATTGTTGCAAGTGGTCCAAAAATTGTTACAGATAGCGCGAGGGGTCGACAGTGTGTGCAGATGCATCCAAACCACATAAACCGCATATAGTTCTATGGAAGCATAACGATGTGGTGAGAGACTCCCTCTTCAGTGGTGAGATCTCTTCACTTCGTTTTCAGAGAATTCGCCGGGCGAAGAGTTTCAAATTCACACATTAATGTGAGACTTTGCCCAAGATGTTAAAGATGACACGATATATTATATATCAGAGAATGTTTAAAGGACAACAAGCTCAGTCAAAGCTCCCTTTGGTGATAAAAAAAAGCTCACTTCA
Source organism: Phlebotomus perniciosus (assembly GCA_918844115.2). NCBI lineage: Eukaryota > Metazoa > Arthropoda > Insecta > Diptera > Psychodidae > Phlebotomus > Phlebotomus perniciosus. The sequence continues at coordinate 25,390 of CAKKOB020000906.1, read as the reverse complement.
TCAGTTTAAGGGATGTCATAATAAAGCCACGATTACAGGAGCAAAATGAGAAAAGCCACGACACAGCCTCCACATAGCACCAATGTGAGATGTACAAATTTAACTAACATTCCCTGTGAATTTATGAATCCCATGAACCTGCCCACACTAATTCGGTGTATGTGCATTTTCGAACCGTTGCACTTCCCTCTCTGCAAAACAGAAAATTCAACGGAGATTGGGGGAGGGTCTCCAGTTTTGGCGGATGGTGTGTGTCCAAATGAGGGCCACATTCATGAGGCTCCCTGTGGCGGTCACTTTGTCAGACATACAGCGAAATACCAACTGCAAATGTGCACATTCCATGGAAGAATTCAATTCACTCTCATATACGTGAGTTCATTATGATTATGTGCCTCATGTTTGGTCCGTAGGCAGGGATTTTGAGGTTTGCTAATTCATGTTGTGCAGTTGGACTAATAAGAAATATTTTGCTTAAAGGAGACGCGGGCAAAATTGATCAAATATATGGAATGTAATTCTCTAGTAAAACATCATTGGATATTCCTTTGAATTCTCCTAATAATCCAGATATTAGAATAAAGGGTTTACATTTATAGAAACAACTCAAGAGGGAATCATAAGCAATTTTTAAATTATGCATATACATACATATTCAATAATGGATATTTTTCAATTGAACCAGATGGCGTGGGATGCAAATGCTGTGTTTAGTTGCTAAAATGAGCATTTGGGGAGATAAATGGGAATCGGGTGTGTGGGGGGTAATATAGAGAAAGAGATAAAATGACGCATTTTGTAACAATAACAAATCCTCGAGTAAATCCCACTGCCACTCACTGACATTTATTACTCACCAGGCGTCTCCATTTACTGCTACACCGAATATCTGGATGGTGGTCGCATTCTGGGTTTGGAAATTATAACCGCAACAACGGTGGTAACAATAATAGACATCCTCATGAGGTTAGCAATGGTATGAGAATTGGTACTTGCCATCTCTCTTGCTCACTCTTGAGCTTAAATTTATTGGTTGCCACATCTGTTTTGTCAATAATCTCACTCTTCTCCCGATGGGGACACCTTCGATTTTCCATCCCACTTAATTCACCATATGCTTTGCCATTAAATTGATGCAAAACTCAGGTGAATGTATGCCATTCCAGGCTCATTGTCTCACCATTTTCGCTACTATGGAATTGAACCCACCTCCACTCATTTCTAATGTGGGTGTTTTTGGTTCTCCTGCTTTTTGGCATGCTGCTTTCCCGGGGAAAAATACAACTCGAGGAGAGAATGTCTGCTACATGGCATCGAGGGAGTACCAAATGGGGAGACAAGGTACAAACCTCCAAAGAGACACCTCACCCAGACGGGAGAGACAATCAGGCTGAAGATAGATGCGGAGAGATGGGAATTTGTACGCTGTGTTCGGTGAAGTACTGACAATGTAATCCCCAAACTCTACTAACTCCTGCCAACCAAACATTTTCTCACACAAAACCACCTTGTCTTTGAGCCACACGCAATTCGTGCTCACTGCTGTTGGTAGAGTTAAATTGTTTGATTGTTATTCAATATAGATAATGATGTCATTAGTAATACAAAAAAAAATCTGGTAAAAGTTACTAAAATTAATTAAAAGATAGTAAATGTTATAATCCTCCCATGAAGAAATTGTATTAGAAATAACTATTTTTTGATAATTAACAGATTATATATTTTACTAAAAATTAGTATTTATCATATAAACATCAACAACTAAACAGAAATAAGTAATTTTAGTTAAACTGCAATCCAACTATTTTGATTTTAACAACCGAAAAATGGTATATTTTTTATTTTTAACAGCTAAAAAGACAGTACAACTTATTATTTTTTGTTAAAAATGTAAAATTCTTGATATACCTACTGGTTTTTTAATATCCTATTAGAGAAACATATAAGGAGTTAATAGGTACATATCTCCTATCCGAAAGGAACCGAAATATTTGTTTTAGAGAGACTTTACAGGGAATTTTGCAATATTGTCTGAAATCTTGATCGTTAGCAACTCTACAATTAAAACCGGTGCTGCATTTAAATTTCCCCAATTAATTTCCACAAGAGGCGAATAAGGAAATTGTTGAGGAATCATGCTACTGAATATTCACCTTTAAGCCACCCGCCCCAAAATAAAATAAAAATCCCCGCATTGTTATGTAAAAACCAAATAACGTGTCAGAAACATAATAATTGTGTTAGTTGGTGAGTTGATCCATCGTGCTTGGCATAACTCCAAGTGGACACTCTGTGTCCTCTTGTGGGTAAAAGAACACCCTCAACTGAGCTCCCACACAAAATGTCCCCACAGTCTCTCACAATTAATTTAATAATCTCTTTAATTTTCGTGAAATTAAAATCTCTCGTGGCTCCTGGTTTTGAGTTGGTGGGAAAGGATGGAAAAAAGTGCTTCACTGAGTGAAAGTTGAATATGTGCTGGGGACATTTAAATGTTCTTCACATTTAAATTAATATTTTAACTCTTGCGGGAGTATAAAGGGAAGTTTTTTTACCAAAGACTTTCCCCAAGTTCTGGATGCTGGTACGTACAGTTGGAGAGCAGAATCCTATCCCCTTGAAAATTTATATCTGATACCGGAAAGAAAGAGGCGCCGTCTACGGAAAATTCCTGAGCTAACTACAGCTGGATACATTGTTGAATTATTTCTTTTTTGCCCTTGTCTCTTCTATGCTTTCTCATGTTTACGCCTTTTCACACTCTTGTGGTGTTTTGGTGTCGGAAGATCCGGCAAAAAAATCTGGGTGAAATGAATACCAGCAGAGCTTGAATACATTTTACATAGACATCTTTTTCATACCAAGAATGCTTATTTTTGTGCACTTTCAGCCAATAACCACGCAGAAAATTTGGCCGCCACATTTTCTCTATTATCTGCTGTTTTCTTGGAATGGGATTTTTTTTAACATATCACCCAGCAACAGGAATATTTGCTTCGGCAAACTGCAAAATTTGTTGGGGCAATTATAATTGCATAAATTTCGCATTGTCAATTTTTTTTTGCAAATTCACAATGGTTAAATTCGAACATACAAGCGCTAAAATAATCACAGGTCAACAATGAATACAAACATGCTATTGCATCGATGACCTTTCGCAACGACTCTAATCAAATAACACATAATAGTACTCACCATGGAGATGGATAATTTAATTTCAGTAGAGAAATTAATTTAATAGGATACAAATATATTGCCAATGCATCACCCAGGTGAGGTTATTTGATTTGCTGTTTCCACAGTTATTTATTCGATAAAATAAAATATTATCACAATGTGGTCTGGTATGATTACAAATTGCTTTTCATTCTCCATCTCAATTGGAATTTGTTGCCAATTCACCTGTCCACATTTTTCAGCAATAACTTTGTGTCAATATATTTTCCAGTTTATACTTCCTAGGATATGATATCAAAGACTGATACATAATTTGATTTTTATTAAAACATATTTCCATGTCACAGAAATAAAACAATATTTGTGGAAGAGCTCTTTTATCCCCATGAAAAAGATGTAATTAAATTTTGTTAATATTCAAGAAAACCCCTAATTGAATTTCTTATCAGAGCGATGCATTTAAACTTTCTCACCGAGTGAATTGAACAAAAAGAGCTACAATATTTCTCTCATGATTAAGTAATTTCCTGCTGAAATATTAGATTCGCATGTTGAAAATTCATCTCTAGGACTTTCCCATGTAAATTCTCCGTCTCCAATTGGGAAGCAGGAGACTCCCCCCTTTTGCCATCAATTCAGCGGCTTGGGCACATCGCCCCGTCTCTCTGGGGCCTCCTCCCCGCGAGCAAATAAAATTTAAGAGTTGCACACAAGAAGTTAATTGAGCAAAATTACTGCCAGACAATTTAAGCAGAGTGTCTTGAAAGTTTCTCTCATATTCCCCGAGAAAAGGAGTTCCCTTCTCCCTCTAGTCATAGAAAATACAAATAGAAGCGCTTTGCAAGAGCAAATCGGCGTATCATGGAGGAGAATTAATGAACATGATATTTCAAGTGATATTTGTTTAATTAAAATTGTCGCCTTGAACACGATGTGGGACGTTCTCCTTCTGCATGTGATAAACACTGTCACGAGATTGCCACCATCTTCATCTCTCATCCTGTCCCCAGTTGCAATCTGTTGCATATTTTCCATTATTAAAATTCACAGCTGGTGGATTTGCATTGTTTCGCGGAGAATGACAAAAATACCACAGCGAAGAAATCATTTTCACCCAAACACCTGTCTCCTTTTTGCAAATTCTCCCCAGGGAAGAAAGAGTGGGAGGTTTGTGGGATTGTGAGGTAATTAAATCGATTAATTTCCACTTTATTCGCATCGTATTCCTCTCATCTGGTGGCAAAGGTGTAAAATTGATGCTTAACGTTCACCATGAAGGGACGGTAATTTCTTATTCGTGAAACACAGGATTATGAAAGGTAAATATTTTGAAAAAGATTTATTTTTTGAACAATTAAGTATATTTTGCTTCAAGTTTTCTTCTTCTTCTTTAATTGAATTGAAAAGCTTAGATATAAAAACTGATCTCGATAAAAACTGAGAAATTATTTTATGTAATTTCTAGCACAAATAATGGGCAGAAATCACTAAGAAATGAGAAAAAGAGGAGATATTATCGTTAGAAATGGTGTACCTACACTTGAATGTAATTCACGAGCGACTTTTGGAAGTGCAAAATGTGGATGAATTAAGTTATTTTTTAAGCAGTCAAATGATCTTTCAGAAGATTAACGAACTTTCCGAAAATTTTGAAAGCTCTAAAGTCAACCTGTAAAGCTTTAACCATTCAATTAGGAGTTCTTAAACTTGTAAAGCTTCACAGAAAATTTCAGAACTTTGACTTGTAAGCTTTGTCCAAAAGCCGTATAAATTAAATAGAGAGAGAGAGAGAGACTTGTAAGCTTTAAAACTTCCCTAAAGTTTCCCTCCAACACACTTTAAAGCTTTCTTTCAAAGCTCAGCTTTCTTTCAAAGCTCTTTTCAGCTTCTTTTCAAAGCTATTTGAGCTTCTTTTCAAAGCTCTTTTGAGCTTCTTTTCAAAGCTATTTAGAAGTTTCTTTCAAAGCTCTATTTGGCTTCTTTTCAAAGCGCTTTCTAGCTTTTCTCAAAGCATTTTTAGGCTTTTTTTTTCAAACCACTCCTTAGCTTCTTTTCAAAATTTTTTGCTAGTTTCTTGTAAAAGCTTTTCTGAGCTTTCTTTCAAAGGTCTTTTTAGCTTCTTTTCAAAGCTCTTTTAAGCTTTCTAGCAAAGCTCTCTAAAACTTCCGAAGTGCCTGAATTATTGGAGAAATTTCATAAAAAATGTAAAAGTGCTGGAAGTGGTGTACACCTCTTTAACCCTAATATCTCCCCCTTGGATGAGAATTAAAGAAAATTATTCAAATAATTATTAATTCTTTCATACAATATAGTAATAAGAGCAAAAGAATAATCAAACTTTTATATTCTTATAATATTATCCTTGTTATTTCCACTATTAACTCTTGCATCCATATACATAGCAATAATTTTTAGCACGCCAACTTATATATAATTCTCCCATCATATATGTAACGTAATTATATTCACCACGATTATATAATTCAAAATACCGAATCTTCTATAATCCACTTCCTGTTAATTGTTCGCCTTTTGCTATAGGTTTGTCGAGAAAAGGGATAAAATGATTCTCCTCGTGATTTGTGACACTTTTAGCACCTTTTCGTGGTAGATTTATGTACGAGATGGCAATATAATTAATAGATCACGTGTCATATCATCACAAATCAGACATTAGTGCTCTCACGAATGGGAGCACTTCAGTCATTTGGGACTTTGTGATTCTCAGCTTCTCCTCACGGAGAAACTCATATTATCCTGAGAAGCTCTTCAAGAGCATTTTCTCCGCTTTTTATGATTGACATTGAGGAAAATCCCATCTTAGCACTGACACTATGCCATCTGAAGGTTTGAAATGCAATGAGAAATTGCTGTGAAAATGAGCTTTTCCAGGGGGTAGCATGTGACATATTACTATAGGTGACGGTTAGTGATGTAATTTTAATTTTCCACGTGTTTGTGGGTGAAATATTTCTATAAACTTTCTCACCACCAGCAACTCTAGGGAAATCAAAGTTTAACTTTTCACATCCTGGTCCACACAATAAATACAATGTGTGGATGACAATGAGAAGAATAACGCTAGAATATATTCAAACTCATGCAATATTAGTGTCTGGGGGTAGCTTGAGGAGGAAATATTGAAGTTTAACGTTCTTTTTTCTTCCGCAGATGGAAGCAATTCCTGAAGAAACTTCTCTTCCGGGGAGGAAAGGGAAAATTTATTCACACGTGTAAAATAAAATAATATAAAATGTTTTATTTTGCACTGCTTTGACAAATAGTCAACTTTTTATTTCTCATACGTAACAATGGTGTTATTTTCATCCTCCATCCACTTCTTGGTAACACGGTTGTTTTAGACTTGACGATGGAAAATTTTGTGTGGAATCTCAGTGGAGAACAACAAGCTGAGAAGGACACCGAAAGACTTTTCTTATAACACAATTTTTTCTTGTCTCTCCATTTCCACAAGGAACAGAGGAAAAACAGCTCTGGAGTTATTCACTTTTTATTGTAGACAATTTAATAGTCATTCATAATTCATGACTTTCCAAGATGTTTACCATGAGATGGGTTCATAGCATCTAAGGGGTGAAGGTGCACAAATGACATCTGTCTTTTTTGCACCACCAAACATTCCACCCACTTACAAACTTCCCGTATTGTATAATTGCGTTTTCTGTGTATAAAACACTATATAAAACATTTGGAGAATGTCCATTTCGACGCAAAAACCATAAACCTCACACGGTTTTCTTTCAAAAGACATTCCATTCACAATTTCGGCATAAACCCCTCTCGCATTAGGGAAAATCATGCGAGAATCTCATACGAGAGATAGAAATTTCAAATTTTCTATTTAATTTTCTCTCAACGTTTATCCAAACAGCTATAAAAGTAGATAAATTTTATCAATTTAAGAGAGATAAAAAATATAAACAATAAAGATAAAAAGGAGAGAAATTAAAGCTCATTATCAAATATATGAAGACGTGTAATTTGCAATTTAGATGAAAAATAATATCCGTGCAAAACATTTTTGAAATATCCTCTTCAGAGATCTCCCAGTGGAGCAAGACTGGGAAAGATTCCCCAAAGGAGGAAGCACAAATATTATTACCTTATAAATCATCCGCTCACACACGCTTTCACCCTCGTTTGTCTTACCTCTGACCCCCTCGCACAGTAAAGCTTCCGACCGCCCAAAAGTGCAAGGCATGTCCTTTCACCTCGTGAACTTTTCGTCGCGCTAAACCCACCTTGTGTCTTCGAATTTAAATTCAATTTAATAATAATTGAATATCGTTGTTACTAATATGATATTTTCCACACAGTGGCAATTTATTCTATTCTCTTCACACTCTTTTCGTCCAAAATTGCTTCCAATTTGTGTGCCTGAGCTGATGCAGAGAGAATTGAAATGAGAAAATGAAAATGGGGAGCTCCGAGTTATTGTTTGAACAATTTCATACCTATTCTCTCGGAATTTTTAGCTCCATGAATGGACCTGGCATATGAATTCCCTATCTAACCGGGGATTCACGTCAATTTAATCGACCACCACGAAGGATAGAAAGCATCAAGAGACGAATTGGCCGTAGGTAAATTGAATAGAAAATGAGTGGATAGGAGGAAGGAGTATGAAACAGAAAAACTCATAACTCAATGGAGAAGAAAAACGCCACACAATGATTGCCAATGACCAATATGCTGGCGCGCCGAGGACTCTATCAAATTCAATAATTCGATATTTTGCACCGCAATCTACCACCCATGCTGAATGCTAGAAAGGGGGGATGCTTTTGTAATGGAACACCCTGTTGGAGAGTGTTGGGGGTGGTTTCACGGAGGCATTCTGGTCAGCTTTCCGCCAACTGTGAAGCGGACTGTGCCACAGAGATACAAGCGACGAGAGTAGAGATATTCAGTCCGTATTCCCCTCCAACTACACCGTGAGAAAAGATAAATAAGATGGTAAGTTTTGGTAATTGTATAAATTGTTTAGAATTAATGCAAATATAAGATTGTAGTAATCTAATCTATTCGATAAATTTGAACAAAAAATCTCAGGAGTAATATATATATATAATACATATGTATGTATTGGTAGGTATGAGTAATTCCATCCAAAATGCTTTTTAATACAGCCAATTTCTAACACGTCTCCCCATTCCTCACGGTGCACATAAAAGCCTTGTAGTACATAAATATGTTGGAGGAAGTTTTGGGGGCGGAATGGGGCCCATTTATGGGGCGGGGGAACGGGTGATTGCACATATGGAGATAGCCACGGGTTGCTGGTTTCACCACCCCCGCCTCCCAAACTGCCTCCGTTCTCAATCATCTACTCCCGGAACTCTTCTCATGCACACACACACCCTGTGCGGCACTTTCACGCCAGTGACTCGGGATAGGGGGGCAGCATGGAGCAGGCTGGCCCAGGGAGTCTATGGAAACGGATGACAACCACACCGTGCCCCAGAATGTGGGGGGTGTGGGCGAGATAACGTCCAGTGGAAGTTATAAATGGAATCTTTGGTCAGTAATGTTTCACTCGATTACATTGAATACACACATTTTCCTTCCATTTCACTCACTTTTCCTCCCCATCCCGAGGGAAAGTTTCCTCCATCACAACAAAACTGCATTAAATGGTGAAAAAAAAAGCAAGTGGCGAAGAAGTATGAATTATTTGCCACCATATTGCCTCATCGTCTTATACATTGAATAATTTATGAAACGCCTTGAAAATCTTGAACTAATTGATGTCACTTATCAAAATGTTCTTCGCTTAGGTGATCCTTTGAACCATCTTAAGTTTTCAATTCATGGTTTATTCATAAACCGCGTTCGCGATGAAAATGCAGAAATGCACTTTGATTAGTGACAAGCCCGGGAGAAGACTGATTAATTAGTTATCACGTGACGATTGAGTAGATGGAAAACGTATAAGTTTTTGCCACCCTTGCGCTAAAAGTTTTTCCCCCCCCCCCCATATACATATAGATACGTAGCACTTCCGGATCCAAGAGACCTCCCCTTCATTAAGACAGAGATCCACACACACACGTAGCAATTGTAGAGAAAATCGTGTGTTGGCGGCTGTTATAAAGCACCCTTAATGGAATATCCTTGTATCATTTCATGACAATGCGAATATGGATTAGATGAGGTACTATATTTGGTACACACTTGCCAATGTTAAAGTGAATAGTGATGATGATGATGATGAGGAAGTGGTGGAACATTCCTTGGCAGCATCTGAGAGAATACAAGAAACTCCTTGAACTCGTCCTCAGCAGCCGCCACACAAAGTGTCGAATGTATGGAGGGAACGGAAGGAGCGGAAAAAGGAGTTAATTCAGCCTCCGGAGAAAATGGGAGGCTCACATGAGGCGACAGACAGAATGAGAGACAAAAAGTTATACAACATCTCATGGAATTTCCACGACATATCCTACCAAATTTCGGGTATATAGTAATAAACTTTGAATAAAGATGAGATGTGCGTCACATTATGTTTTGTAGTTAGATTTTGATGAGCCTCACTTTCATTTTTTTTCCTTCCTGCTCATCTCTGGATCTCATTTTCTGGTTTTTCCTTCTTGTTTTTCACAATTCCCACTCCTCAGCCACGATGCGCGTGTTTTGGACCACCAGATGATGTGGATGAAGAAATTGGAAGATTAAAAGAAATTAAAATTTTTCCCCCACCATGTGGAAAAGTTATAATCTTTATTGCATTGAACTTTATACTTTCTCACTTGCCATTAGGTATACATATACCACTAATTTTTTTTGGCTGGTGGTTGGGCATGGGATGTGATGAAGAGGAAGAAATATGTTAATTAAATGAGAGAAAAGTCAATTAAGGAAATTCACTAAAGTGATTTCCTCTCGACGAAATGGACAGAGATAAAAATTAAATTGTTGTGACTCACTCTGCGCAGAATTGGAGAGGGGATCAAAGTTTAGTCACAAAACAAAAAGATCTGCTAAAGTCAGGGGGTGACGTTTATTTTATAAAACGTTAATTTAAGATTTTGAGAATTAAAAAAGGAGGAAATAAGAACTATTACTGACATGTCGTGGGACACTCAATAGACTTGTCACTGATAAACGGAAATGTTTACTAAATTTTCATTTAAAAAAAAATTGAATAACTTTAAAAGGTCTAAAAAATATAACATTCTTTGAAAATCCCAAAAAAGCGTTTTACTTACATGTTGTGCCATCAAGGGGTTAAAAACTAGTTATAACGTTCTATTAAATAACTGATTTAAGCATTTCCTATTGTTAATACAAAACAGCTCCATCCCTTGAGAATCCTCATTGCTCAGTGAAAAGGTACCATCTTCCGAGTAAACGTGAGTGGGAAACAGAATGAAACCAGAGAGAAGAGCTTTGTGGTGAGAATTTGTGGTGTGTGAGAAAAAAGGGGTGTGTGGGTGTGGGTTGTGGGTGAAAAGTGGGCAAGCGGGAATTATTAAATCATCCACAAAACCAGTTTTAACTTCTTTAATAGAAATCCCAAGAGAAAATTACCATATTAAACATTCTCCACAGACGGTGCGCATTTTCCATGGGACGTGGGCTCTGGCTGTGGCGCATTTATTGTAACTTAAAAGTTGATAGTCGAAACAGATGACACCACATCCGATATTATGATGACAAAATCCACTCTTCACTCCCCTCCTATATATAGGTCTGAGGGGTCTCAGGCCAGATTCTAGGGGGGTGTGGGATGATGGTGGGTTTGGTGATTGAGGTGGCAGAGTGTCTTGTGCATTATTCACTCGTTTGACCATTGAAGAGACTTTAGGCGAGTGTCGGGAGGTGATTTTGCGGCACAAGAGTCAAAGATATGGTGCTTGGAGGAACAATGTGGACCAACTTACGTTTAGAATTCATTTTCATGTATAAATCTCCTAGTCGTTCACCATATGTCCTCCCTGATGAAACATGGTTAGATTCACATTCAAATCACTCGTCCCTCCTTCTTCCCAACTCCCTCTCTCTCATTCAAGAGCTGTAATCATGTTGGAGCCATCCCAGATACATGGAGTGGCCCATTCCGAGGAATCTCTGGTGTGCGGATGGCAGTGGAAGTGAGGCAGATGAATTCACAATCTATTGTAGAATCCTTGTCAATAATAGTTGATGATGAATCTGTAATCTTGTTGAGCACCATTCCTCAGCTATATATTTCTCTATCTTATGAATCCGGGATTTAGAGATGGTATTTCCTCATTGGTGGCAGCCACTGGAGACACACATCTCGGGCGAACAAAGAGAAGAGCAAACCACTTGATGATGGCAGTTCAAGTGGGTGATATACCAAATGACATCCATGACTAAAGATCTGGGGCGAGGAGCGCCCATGGAAAAGTGGCAGACACATCTTGCCCTTCTTTATTGATTCACAAGAGCTCGCCAAATCGAGCGCCATGGAGTGGTGATCACATTAAAGTCTTGAGATTCCAACAAGGGTCTCCTGGTGATATGAGATTGAGAGAACTTTCAACAAGCCAGGCACTTTGAACTCCCACAAAGGAAGTATCAAAGGGACAAGTTTTTGCAGAGTAAAGTAAATTTTACTAGCATTAGGTCAAGGGTTTAAACGTTATCAGTTAAATTTTAAATATTTTTTTAAAAATTAACTGTGATGTGATTTTGACGTAGAATCACAAACTAAACCCTATATACATTTGACTTTTCCCAGGACTACAAAAATGATTATAATCATTGTTAAAATTCCCAACAGCCCTTTCTCTTCTGCGAGGAAAGTTTCACAATAGAAAATTTTATTAATTTTCATCCTAGAAACTTTTCGCCAGAATTCTCTTGACGACACAAGACGGCAAGAGGAGATGGGCAAAAAAGGCTCTATAAGAAAATTATTCAACGTGGATTTTCTTGTGTGTGCCAAGACACAAGGAAGAAGGAGGATTCTCTCCTTTACGAGAGAATTTAATTTAATTCACCCGTATTATGCATTAATCATTTATCAGATGATGACGCTCAGAGATCGCCACTTTATTTCGACATAATGGTTTCTTAATTACAACTTTTCAAAATTTACCCCAAATTAATGACCATGACTGTGCCATTTCACCCCAGCAAGAAAGAAATTTGACCTCACGATGATGGAGGATTATTGGTGAAGAATTTATTGCTGTTGGTTGTTTGTCTGCTCAAATATGAGTCACATAAGATGTGGCTCAGACAAAAGGTTTAAGAGGAATTTTCCTGGGAAATTTATGCTCCCTGCAGTCGAATATCCTTGCCGCCATCTCTTATTACATCCCAGCACAAGTTTATTAGTTTTGACTCAGGAGGGATGTTCTTCTCATCAGTGAACAAGAAATTGGTTTGTGGGTGAATTGAGGAATTTTCCCTCATTGAAACAGAAAATAGTTCTCATTCTGTCGAGACTGGAAGGAATGTCTCTCAGAGTGCAATGAATATAACATATTTAGCATTGATAACTTTAAGATAAATTCTTGACCTTTTAGCATCCAGCAAACTGTGATAAGAATACTCTACTGGTTTCTGGTTAAAAATATGTTACGACAGAGATTCGAGACAGAGAGGAAAATGTCAACTTTTCCCATTAATGCTCAAGTTTGGCACACATAAGACGTGACATAGATCTATGGATATCTGCGTGCTTCACATTGACGATAACTCCCCATTCGCCATATCTCATCCTGAGGGGGACCACCTTTCATCGCTGCTGCATAATTCCACAAACTCATCGTCTTCATGAGACTGTTCAAGATATTCACACTCAAAGAAATTCTGTGAAATTAATTATTCACGTAAGGAGATATAAGCTTAAATTGACTTTATCAAGTTTGATTTACACCAGATAAAGTCATCTATTAAACGTTGTACAGAGAATGAATTAGCTTTTGTAATTTAAGTTAAAATTAAACTTGATAAAACACTAAAATTTCACAGAGTATTAGGAAACCCGAAAAGTATAATACATATCAACTATTTCATATTTATATTTTAAGAAAATATTTTTAGATATATTGATCCTTAGAACTTGATAAAATTTTATGAAATAATTCATCCAAAGATTTATGCAAAGATGAAATTTTTAAGTCTCAGAATTAAGTAAACAGATTATTGTACCTTTAGAGAGTTTTTACACGAGGAATTTTACGCAAGAATTTATTGCATCGACGCAATAACTCGGCGGAAAAGTGTCGTCCTCTCATCTGATTTACATTGGATAGAAAGGGCTAAAAAACGTAATAATGAGCGATAAATCAATTATCTTCAAGTCTTTCTTAAAAGTTAAAGGGCAATTTAGCTTGACATATTAGCTCGATAATGTTTTCTTAAACCTTAAGAACCAGTTTGGTTTCTTTTATTTTTGAAAAACTTCCTCAACATTAACCTATGTATAGTAAAATTTCTCTGAGTGCAAGTAAATAATCTAACACACATTTATTTGGAGATTCCAAAGATCTGCGTGAAGATTTCTAACCTACATGAGTGTTTGTGTGGAAAATTAGAATTGTACCAGTATACCTACCTCTTAAGGACTTAGGGAGTCATGGAGGAAGGCTACTTGCATGCGATAATTCTCCCACTACAAAATGGCATAGAAAAGTTGGGAGTGTGTGAGGAGTTGTGCCGTTGCTATTAACAAATTTAAATTTTAATTGGAAAATCCCATGCCTCCATAGGGAGAGAGAGAGAGTTTTCTGGTCCAAGGAGTGGCACAGATTGTTTGATGACGGTGATGGTGCCTCTTTCAGCAAACCATCGAGAATGGCAGCCACAGAGTATGGTGGAAGCAGCAGATTGTTTTAATTGTACTTTCCCCATTCTTCGTGGTATTTGAAAAGGCGACACTGCGGATCGCTTAACATATTGAGATTCAAGCGGAAAACTAAGACAAAACTATAAGAATTTCCATTTGCTCATCCAGCAAACTTTGACACAACTCTTGTGTCCCAAAAAGATTCAGAATTAAATGCAATATGATGAATCTCGCTATTAGTATCGCTAAATCTCTTTATCTCTTGTTTGGACTCCCTCTAAAAGAGAAGGGGTAAAATCAAAACCCTATCGCGGAGGGTTCTTCTAATTCTTCCTTCGCTATACGCTTTTTTATCGCGAGCTTGCATTAAAAACATGGCATCACTCACGAAGAGTTGAAATTGTGCCAAATCATGGCAACTAAGAGACTCCTTCAAAGCTCCACTCTTATTCAATTTGGGTTAAGCGATCTCCACGGCGTGCAAGGATGAGGAATAAATTAAATGCGAAGGGGAATTAATTCAATTTGAAAAATTAAAAAAGCATGAGGGTGAATTTATATCCACGAGACATTCTGTGGCGGCGGAAGTGATGGTGGAACTTTTAAATGGTGCTCACACAGCGATAATTTATCCTCAATATCTCTCTTCCGTTTATTGAATATATCGCTCTGGTGCAGTTTTTTCAACAGCCTCTTCAGTGGCTCTGAATTTGTGCCTCAGCTCATTTTACATTCAATTTTTTGGTGCCTTTTTTACATCTTCCTGTTGGCGCCTCTTGACAAGACCATAACTTTCCCGTCAATTACACGATTATTAAAATTTATTTTCTCAGAAAAAAAGGAAATCAAGTGGACAAGAGATGATTAAACTTACAGGAAGTTTATAAAAGATAGAAATTAATTAAAATATAATATTTAGAATTTCAGATACTGGTAGGTATTATACATATATGATAGAATCTTTAAAAGTTTAATAGATTTTCTTCCGTTCAGAAATGTAATTTTCCACCCGCTCTTGGAATCCTCCCCCCTCCTCCCCCTCCATAAAAATAAAAGACTAAGTAATTCAGCGTGAAAATGGAACATCCAAATTTATAGATTTACCTCTAACAAACGACTTTTCATCATTCATTGTGACATCCATCAAAGACTTTTCCAATCCTCTGCTCATATGTGCATCTTTTGCAACACTTTTAATGGGCTAAATTTACAGCATCACACTTTTATGAACATATCAAAGGGAGATATTATGGTCAAAAAGACGTACACCACTTCCAGCACTTCCATATTTTGTGGTAAAGCTCCCAAAAAGCTCAAATTCGGAAGCTTTCGTTCTATCAATTTTATTTTCAATACTAGAGCCTTCTAGGGCTTTTTAAGAAAGCTTTCTAGAGTTTTCTAAGAAAACTTTCTTGAGCTTTCTAAGAAAGCTTTCTAGAGTGTTCTAAGAAAGCTTTAAAGCTTTCAACAGATTTCTAATAAAACTTTCCTAAGATATTTAGTAAAGCTTTCTAAAGCTTTGCAAAAAAGATTCCTAAATCTTCATAAGAAAGCTTTTTATAACTTTTTAAGAAAGCTTTCTGGAGTTTTCTAAAAAAAAGCTTTCTAGAGTGTTTGTATGGCCAACCTTAAAGTAGAAAACGTAGGATTAAAACCACCTTCCGGAATCTCCCATTAGCAGAATAAGAACCCAGGAAATACCTTTGGAAAAAGAATAAATATGGTTATGTACACTCCCGGACTCCTCTCATACACCTCGTTGAGCTCTCGTTACCTTGAATGAGAATTAAAAGCCTTGTTAGTTGGAATCCTGGGGAGAAGGAACAATTTTTGATCCTCTCGCGGCCGTCCTCGTGGAATCCAGAATAAAACTCAGCTTTCCACCACCAAATTCTAAATATTTTAATTCAGCTTCACTGCCCTACAGCCCTTAAATTCACTGTCTATAATTTCTTGCTTCGATGGGCTTGAAAACTTGGAAAAATTCACAGATTTTTACGCACGAAATTGCTCACGATCCACTCACTCAGAAGTCAGAAGGGGAAGTGACGGAGATCATCTGGGTTCGAAAAGAAGATGGCCGGAGCTGGCACAATGACATGCCAGTATCCAACAATCGATGAATTTCAAATTACTCTTAAAAACAGCCATCGCCAACAGTGTTCTAAGAAAGCTTTCTTAAGATTTCTAATAAAGATTTTTAAAGCATTATAAGAAAGCTTCCAAATGCTTTATAAGAAAGCTTTCTAAGATAGGTTTATAAAGCTTTTTATGAAAGCTTTAAGAAAATCTACAAATGCTTTCCATACTTTTCAAATGCTAAACTTGAACTTCAAAAGCTCTAAAAATTATCCAAAAGCTTTAGAAATTTTCCATTTTTTAATGCTCGTAAATTTCTGCATCAGTGCTTTACAAGAATTTTAGAAAGCTGTCAGCTAATCAAGCTTATTTTTCAAAGTTTAGCAATTTCCTTAAAAGCTCCTGAAAGTTTTCAAAAGCTCTTAAAAAGTCCAAGGCTCTGGAAAAACTTCCCAAAGCTCCCGATCTTCCTTGCATGCTTTCTAAAATACTTGAGTTATCTTAACATTTCCATTCCACTTTCAAAAGTTCTCGCAAACTTCCATTCAACTGTACACCATTTCTGTCTATAATATCTCCCCCTTGGAACATGTATATTACACCTTTATACCCTTTCAATCAGGTGCACCTCTATCATCCGTCTGCACGTGGGGTGGACTTTCTCAAACCGCCATAAAATGCACATCATTATTTTTATATTGGATTTTCACACACGCGCTCCAAATGAGAAAATTTCACACTCTCGTGAATCCATTAAACTTTTGATTTGCTTCCATTCTTTAACCTTTATTTTTCGGATGAGGGATTGTTCAGTCGATGGTAAAAAAAAACTTAGGGATGAAGACTCTATGAAAGAACACTTTATGCAATTTTGGAAAGTTTCATCATAATTCACATTGAGGGACCATGTGTGTGCCTGAGTAGGAGTTTATGAAAGTGTCTGCAAGAGTTTCGGATGGTCGAGAGTCTCGCAAGTAAAAATTGCTAGCCATTGTTAGTCGTCACTGGAGGGAATAATTCCGAGAATTGTGGGTGGTGTCGAAGACATTAGGATAATGTGAGTTCTCTTCGTGGCATTCCCATGAGCCATGAATGTGCTCTGAGAGTGCACAATTCGGTGTATCTTTGACGATAAAACCCTATTAAATTCATTCACACATTCATGTGACGAGACTTTCTCCCTTTTGACGACTCTCAACACTTTCTGGGATGAGCATGTGGGCTGATGGGACGTCCCTGGGAGCATGATAGAACTCCATACTGAGCAGAAGTTCCTCAACTTGACGATTTGTATGTGCAGATGGTTAAAAATATAGGACACTATAGGCTACATATGTATTGAAGAATTACTTTATCTGGTGCTATTCCATCATTTTACTCCAATGACAAGATTACAATTGATCTCCATTCGTGTACAACTACTGATATTCAATTATGATGTAGAAAACCATTTTCTATGATTGCCGAATATTCTCTTGTGGAATTGTTAGTGCACTGGTAAGATAAAATTACAAATTGTAAGGGGGTTTAACTGCCCCCGGCGGGGTGAATCATCTGGAGGATCTCATTGAGTAAATTCCATAATTTTTCCAACCATCGCGCTCTGTTCAATTGAGCCGCTCTTTCACAAACATCCACAACACCCCATTCTCGGCTCATTGGCGATAATAATAATTCCCTGGGAGATGGGGTGCAGCCCCTCCAGATATTGTGGTCTCTGCAGCATCGTCATTCACCCATGATAGAGATGGAGGCTCTTCAATTTGGCCAACGGTGAGAACGATGTGTGTTGAGAGCAATAATTTCGATGGTGCTTCGCACCACGAAGAGTTCAGCAATTCCAACCGTCACGGTAGTGTCTCTGATGGCAAGTGGCGGGACGAGAGGGTAGTTCCCGGATGGCCTCAAGGGTGAACCGACGAGAGAAAGAGAGAGGGCCTCGTAGAAACAATAAAAAGATATGGGCATTGATTGGGACTATTTTCTCGGCCTCCCAGAGGAATATGAGTTTGTCCATTCTCTTTGGCTCCCGCAAAGCATTTGCGTGTAGCTGCATTGGGCCTAAGGGTTGGCTATTTAAGGGGCAATATCGCCCACTTGGGAACATTTTTACTATACGACTCTGTACTTATTCTCAAGACGGTCAAGGAAAATATTTTCCAGCTTCACGATAAGCATTTATCGACACCACCATCATTGAGCTGAAGCAATCCCATCCATACTTTTTTTTTCTTTCCTCCCCTCACCCTCCAATCCCATCCAGCAGACCATCAGCCCAACTGAATGTGTTCGTCTTCCACTATGACGATTTTATGATGCGATGACTCCCTCTTCAGCTCCTGCATGGATTCCTCTTTCTGGGAGGGAGTGTCGGAACAAAGAGGAAAACAAGTGGATGCTTCACCACATTTTCTCACCTATTTTCCTGGGTCTTTACACGAGATTCCACCCCCTAAAGAATGTTTATGAGTTTTACTTTCTAAAATTCCAATGTATTGTATTTCATGTTCAATCTCCTGGACAACGACCTCCGTCATACTCTTACGTGCACGAGACTCATGATCATCATTTCTCAACTGAAAATTAATTATATGAAAAGATTCCCTCAAAGAAAATCTTTCCACTCAATTTCACGAGATCCTCTATCGGGAAAATTTCTTTCACGCAGGAGTCAATCAGTTTCATGTTCAATTATTCATGAATAATTAGGCATAAATGAAAATTACCAGAAATGCTTTTGTCTTTTCGTCTGTTAATAATTGATTATCAAAATTGGTCTTGAAATTCACCCAATAAAATTTCAATAAGATCTCATTAGGCACTAATTGGGGAGGTTTTGTGTCATGAAAAAGAGGCATACTGGCCCAAATTAGCATCCTCATCTTCAGCGAGAATTGGGCGAGAATCACAAATCCTTCCCATATATCTTCGCGTATCTCTGGTCCAGAGTAATTTGTCAAGCTTTAAATGCCAATAGATATTCATGTGATGAAACCTCTGTGAAATACAAAATGCATCTCATTCGTTTAATGGCATATTTTGAGTCTCATCACATAGCAACACTCTTCAGCGGACAATGGAGCCTCAGTTGGTCTTGAATTATAACATGTTTTCTTTTATTCATTTCCATTCTCTAGAGATCTACAAATTTAATATATTCCAAAATTTGGATTTATTATGGACGCAAAACACATAGGATTCAAAATAGTCCGAATGGACCTCAATGTGCAGTGTTGGATGCTGGGGAATGAAGAACGAAGACTGCATGTTAATCATTTTCTTTGATGGGAGGGTGAAAATGTTCATGAATATTATTTGCAGATGGAAAAACATAAGTCTAAGAATTCACCCTTATAAACCCTCTGAGTGAACTGTCTAATAAGTACTTCGAGAGAAACTAGAGGACTTATAGAGATCATCAGCTCAAAAAGCTAAACCGACGTAATCTTGGCAATTAACCTTTCATTCTTGTTCTTGGTAAGATTTCTTTAAATGACCCCCTATAATAATTTAAGTTGTAATATTTAGTGATATTGAATGACAATTGGATTAGGGGCTAAGAGTGTTCTGCAAATATATTTATCATCTACCTCCCCTCCATTTAGTCAAGATATCATCTCCAAGCATGCGATAATCACTGAAATAGCGTTGAGTGATGTTGATTGTCAGAAATTGAATTATAATATATGAATATGTTGGGTGTAAGGCGAAAATACATATTATGTATTTATCTATATACATAGATTTCAGAGGAATCTCAGAGAACAGAAATTCAAATTGGGTGTGTGAGTGGGTGTTGAATTAGGTAGTGAATTTGTGAGCAATATTTGGATTTACATTGGTGCCATCGGTGTAATTTAGGTGTATCTAGGGTATCTAGGGGTTACAGTTTAAAATTTCAATTTATACCTAAAACGAATAAATTAACCCCTAGAATAAATATATTCTAAAGATTCCTCATTCAAAAAAGATAAAGATGCCAAAAATAATCAAAGTTCTAAAAATAAAAATCTATAAAGAAAATAGAGTTGAAAAACATCTGGAGAAAATGTAAAGATTTTGAATAAATTTTATGAGATTTTTAGAGCTTTTTGAAGATTTCTTCAAACCCTAAAGGAAGTAGAGAGCTTCTGGATATACTTTTAAAGCATTTACTTTTGTTTTCCTCACATATTTCTTTGATTGAAAAAAATTGAGAGCTTCTACAGATTTTCCTTAAGTTTTCTTATACGGTCTAAGTATAGAAAATAAAATTAATAAGACATAAGCTGTTCAAAGCTTTCCTTAAAGCTCATTTAAACTGCTCTTCAAAACTTTCTTTCAAAGCCCTTTAAAGCTTCATGCCTAAGGTTTTTAAAGATTTCCTTAAAGCTTCTTTAAGCTTCCATTCTAAGCTCTTCAAAGCTTTTTTAAGCTTTTTTGAAAGCTCTTTGAAGCTTTCTTCGGAAGCTTTTTAAAGCCTTCTTTTAAAACTCTTTTAAGCCTGCTTTCAAAGTTTTGTAAAGCTTCTTTACAAAGCTCTTTAAAGCTTCCTTTCAAAGATCTTTAAAGGTTTCCTTACAGCTTTAAAGCTTCTCTTCTAAGTTCTTTTAAGCTTGTTTTCAAAGCTTTTTAAAGCCTGCTTTCAAAGCTCTTTTGAGTTTCTTTTCAAATCTTCTTTTGAAAGCTCTTTAATGTTTTTTTATAAAACAACTTTACGCTCTCTACAAAATGTATATAGGTAATGGAAGTGGTGCACGCTTCTTTAGCCCTAATATCTCCCCCTTGTAAATTCACAGAAAGGCTTTATTATGATATTCCTACAATTTTTCATCTGCATAATTAGTTCTTTTTATAAAAATTTATATTTATTTTTTTTTTGGAAAAAAATATACAAAGTCATAGTCTAATAAATAATCACTTATCACAAGAATTTTCTATGCATTTAGGCAATACCAAACGACATTCCTGAAATATACGTTCCTTTTCCCATCCCATGCCAGATGCTTTAGAGAACGAATGAGGACAATTTAAATCGCCTTTCTGAGTGTTGTGACTAAAAAATGTGACTCACCATTTGCGCCTTTCCTCCTTATAGGTCTCCTCCTATACATACGTTACTCCTCACCCTTGCTTGGGACCTGCCGGTGGCCCCTCTGGCAATTTCCACGCAGAGAAGAATTGAGATTGTTCGAGTGGGTGTCAGGCGATGTCGTGAACGATTTTCTGCAACAAACACGACACAAGTTCTCCTTTTCCGCCTCTTTTGGTGCGCCCGCTGAAAAATTTGTACATTAAAATGACAAAATGGAATGTGTGGCACACATGTGAACTTTATCCCAGCATTTTTTGGATATTATAAACTTTTCGGATTCGTATTAAAGTTTTCCCATTCAAATAAATTCCCAGAGACTCTCAACTTTTCCTCACCCATCTCCAAAAACTGGGGCGCTTTCCATGGGATTTTCATCGTTCAGTTGTTGGTGCTGTCTGGGGTTGTCTCCTCTCTGGTTGAGGAGAGAAACCCCTTTTCACGTCTTAGGGGTGCACATTTTGCACCCAGATCACATCACACAATATTCCATTCGACACACTGCTGTACAATATAATTCTTGTGTTTCCCACCATCCGCTCCGCAAACAACGACTCGAGTTGGAATAATGAAAAACCTTTCAATATCACTTTTCGGTGGATCAGATACAATTTTTTTCAATTCTCCCACAAAACCATCTTTTCTGTGAGGGTGAAAAGTTTCTGGGGGGTAGAGGGAGGGAAATGGAATGAGAAATTTTGGTGTGTGTTTGCCCCGTTTGCCCGGAGAATATCTCAAACTCGAGAGATGAAAATTGCTGTTACTATAAAATGATGATAAATCTGTGTGCGGAGAGTGAAAATGTGTGGACAGAGAGAAGGTCTTCGCTGGGGGAGTGAAAGTTCTCACAACTTTGACAAATTATTGAGGACAAACCAGAAGGGAAGTGTGTATGTTTGGCGGACATCCTCCTCAGACACGTAAAGTATTTCAATTTTTCATTTTTGATGTCATCCAAGGAGGGTGAATTTTAGTCATTGCAGAGACTTTGCAGGAAAAGTAGTCCCTAACAAATTAAAAAAAAACATATTTTTAGAAATAAATTCTAAAATATTATATGTAAATTTTCTTTGTGAGAAAACTCCACGCTTTTCAGTTAACCCCGAAAATTCCTTTTGGCCATCAAAAAATTCCTCTGAGGCGAGGAAGATGTTACAAGAAGGATCATAAATTTTCCTCGCCTTGCAAGAAAAAAATTATCGGAAAATGTAATTTATTGAAAATTCAGTGGGTGGAAAGGGTGCAAAGGAGAGGCGTCACATGACATAAATATTGAATATAATTCATAATTTCTCTCTCATTGAGCACGAAAAACACACATATAGGGGGAGAATTTATTTTTCAACCCGGGTCCACCAATTGAGGGGGCGGGAATTGATTCACCATCAAATTGCTGAGTGTATTAAAATTTTCTACCGCATGGCATATTTCAGGCATGGTAACTCATGATTTAAATTATTATTTAAATAATATCTGTGCCAGGGTGGATCATCCCTCGGCACGTGAGAATGGGCGATTGGGGGGGGTGGTTAGGATCGGGTGGGAAAAGGTCGGATGGGTGTCCAATGAAGCGCAGATAGAGAGCACAGCCTTGCAAAATTGTAATTTACGATCTTAGACATGGCACAGGGCCAAACATTATGGCAGCCTCCCCTGAAAGCTATCCCTCGCCCATTGAATGCAATGGTAAGGCAACCCCAAATTTGGGAATTAGGATTTTTCAGGTAGAATGAGGTAAAATGTTATCATAACTTAGAAAGCAAAAGTGTATTAATAATTATGATCCCTAGTAATATCTCCACATTTTAAAGATTAATATATTAAACAGAACTATTTACAACATTTCTTCTCCGTTTGTTTCAACAACTTCCATTAGCTGTGAAATTTTGAAGCAAATTTCACAGCCTAAAATTCAAACACCCACCCTATTCGTGGCGAAAGGCGGTGAATTTTTATTTCTCACACATGCACGGGCTCCATTCACTGAGAATTCTTCTCACAGTGAGTTGGGGTGAAGCTCCCTTGTACAACTGGGATGAGGGAGCCCCTTCCGTGGCCCCGAGTGCCAAACTGACTATTCATGTTTTCAGCAGCTGAATCAAATAAATTGCACATAAACTCTGGCTCCGCGATTTTTTCCTCTCCTCTCCAACATCCATTCACAGCCCATTTTGCCCCACCCCCCTCGCCTCCCGTCATCCTCAACTTTTTCCCGTGACCTCCCTTCCGTCCTCCCCCGGCCACGAAAGAAAATTGCGCGATAAAATGTCTATAATTTCTTCCAGAATAATAAATCAATTGTGCGTTTCATGCCAATCCCCATGGGAAATGCCTTCCGCGTTTCTCTCCCATGACTTTCCGGCCTTTCCGGAGACAAAATGGTCTCGCTCTCGCTCCAGACAATCACTTTTCCAGTGTGTAGCACAAGACCTTGGTACAAATTCTTTTCTAACACGGTATGATGATGGAATTGCGTAAAAAATGCCACTCTTCATTACATCTCCAGTGAGAAACAAGATATTTCTCTATTTATAAATTCCAACTTCTTTTCTTTGCTTCACCCCACCCTCCTGGGTGGAGGAGACACAGTGGCAAAGAGAACAATCGCCCTTCAATCTTCTGCCCCGTAGCTTCACTTGACGCTTCCGTGTCCCCAGAGACTGCCCCATTCGCTGGAGTTCAGTCCAGCGTGAAGGGAGAGATAATCTTTTGACCATCGCATCTCTCTTGTCAGGCAGAAATGGGAAATGGCACGGCCATCCCACTGAGGATCCAGTTCAATGACAATTGAAGGAATATGGAAGCAACCTCAATACAAAGTAGAGTTGAAGTGTGGAAAAGGAAAAGAAGAAAACATTTTTAACGGTTGAGATATTCAAATTTAAATTTTGCATTGGTGGCAGAAATGGGATTCTCTTAACCCTTTAGTAATCCTTGTTGCACATTTTTGACAAATTTACTAGGTATTATTTTTCATAATAGTTTTATGCTCTGAATTTGTCTAATCGTTGCAAATTTAATTGCGTCCGGAAATTCAG
This sequence comes from Phlebotomus perniciosus, assembly GCA_918844115.2. Classification (NCBI taxonomy): domain Eukaryota; kingdom Metazoa; phylum Arthropoda; class Insecta; order Diptera; family Psychodidae; genus Phlebotomus; species Phlebotomus perniciosus. The sequence goes on along the minus strand of CAKKOB020000906.1, from coordinate 1,242 downwards.
AACGTTTCGCGGCAAATCCTTTTCATTACCCGTTTTATCACTAATGCTGCAATATTAAGCAATATATTTAATTATCCAAAATGCAAGAGGGAGATATTATGGTCAAAAAGATGTACACCACTTCCATTACTTTTACTTTTTGTAGAAAAGCTCCCTAAATTCTATTATAATTCGGAAGTTAACAGGAGCTTTCATCCTATCAATTTTATTTTCTATACTAAGCTTACTAAGAAAGCTTTTTAGAGTTTTCTAAGACAGTTTTCCAGAGCTGTCTAAGGGCCTCGATAGACACAGGCTGATCCTCGAGAAGATTTAGTCAGTTTAGAGCCAAAGACAGGTCGTACCCATTATAAACGCGACTTAGCATTTAGAAAACAATCATTTTTATGGATATCGCACTGTCTTTGGCTTTAAACGGCTAAGTCTTCTCGAGAATCAGCCTGTGTCTATTTTGGGCATAAGAAAGCTTTCTAGAGCTTTTTAAGGAAGCTTTCTAATGCTTTATATAGGTTTCTAAAGCTATTTATGGAAGCTTTAAGAAAATCTGCAAAAACTTTCTAGAATTTTCAAAAGCTAAAATCATCCGGAAGCTTTACAAATTATCCAGACTTTTTTTAAATGCTCGTAAATTTCTGAAGTGCTTTACAGAAATTTTAGAAAGCTTTCAAATAATCAAGCTTATATTTCAAAGAGTTCAGGTATTTCCTTTGAAGCTCCTGAAATTTTCCAAAAGCTTTTAAAAAAATCTATAGTTCTGGAAAAACTTCCCAAAGCTTCTGTTCTTCCTTGGATACTTTCGAAACTGCTTAGCAATTCCACTCCACTTCCAAAAGCTTTCACGCACTTCCATTTAAATGTACACCACTTCTGATCATAATGTCCCCCCTTGCCAAAAAGGATGAGTTAAGGAATATGAACTAGAGGATATAACGCTTTTTTAATCGTTGTAAAATATCTTCAGAGCCGGAAGTCCTAAAATTATATAAGGTAAACGCAGTACGTACCGACAGTGAAGCTCGTACCGAAAAATGTATTATTTACTTAGCGAATCTATGTATGTGTCGGTATGAGCTTCACTGTCGGTACGCACTGCGTTTACCTTATTTAACAATTTTGTTGAACTCTCAAATAATCTTTATTTTTGAATCAATACATAAATTGTTATTTCATGTTGTATAAAAATTGCTTCAAAATTCATTTGAAACTGTCATATCACATAAAAACACGCGACAAAAAGGAAAA
>CAKKOB020000905.1:0-32289 GCA_918844115.2 Phlebotomus perniciosus | reverse complement strand
TTTCCACTCATTTCTCGCATCACTGTTGACTCTAAAGTTGCCACCTTCATTTTATTTAACTTGTATCACATTTTTGCAATTTTAATCTTCACAAATATCGCTTAAATAAATCATCCACTAATTTGCTTATTTATGACATTTCCGTTTGCAAATAAGGAACATATTGGCACTTCCTGTTTGTATTTCAGGGACTTTTGCTGTTGTCTCAATCATGGTGGGGAAGATTGTGATCAAGTACTCAGGTGATCCTAGTCAGCAGTCGGATGACGACGAAACAATCACGGCCATCCAAGTGGCTACAATTGTGAGCTTCCTGGTAGGAATCTATCATCTTGTCTTCTACATATTCCGTCTGGGAGTGGTCTCTACGCTCCTGTCGGATGTCCTCGTGTCTGGATTCACGACGGGCTGTGCCATTCATGTGTTCACGTCGCAAATTAAGGATATCCTGGGACTTTCACTGCCCCAGATTCCCGGGTACTTTGACGTCGTGATTACGTTCTCGGAGATCGCTCAGCGACTGTCCAAAGTCAATTGGGTGGCTTGCACCATCTCCGCCGTGGCCATTACTGTGCTCATCATCAACAATGAGCTGCTGAAGCCACGTCTGGCCAAGATCACCATCGTGCCGGTGCCCATTGAGCTGATAGCTGTGGTAACGGGGACTCTGGTCTCGAGCTACCTGAATCTCGCCAAGGACTGGAATGTGAACACCATCAAGGATATTCCACTGGGATTTCCTGTTCTCACGCCACCGAAATTTGCTCTTGTGTCCAGCATCGCGGCGGATAGCTTCATCATTGCCATTGTCTCCTATACGGTTACAGTGTCGATGGCGCTGATCTTTGCGCAGAAATTTCAGTATAAAATCCGCTTCAATCAGGAACTTCTAGCCATGGTGAGTGATTATTAGGGCTAAGTCTCTTTTTTGTGTGTTTGATCTTGAATTGTTTAATTAGGGGATTACGTAAAAAAAATGTGAGCGAAAGGGTTTATAAATTCAAGGTGAGCTTTTTGGTTTTCATCGCGATGAATTACAGAGGAATATTTTTGGGAAAATAAGTAAATCAAGGGGTGAATTACTTATAGAGGCACTTAAGGAATAGAACGACAAAGATGACAAATTATTGAGGAATTTTCTAATATAAAATTTATTGTATTCTTATGGTTTTTTATTCTCTAAATTTTCATTTAAATTTCATCCAAAGGATGACTTCCCTGACTTCCCCATTTGGATTTTTTTTCTGTATAATTCGTAAATTTCTACTAATAATTTAAGATACCCAATAATTATAATAACAATGAGAATAATCGTTGAATTTTTTTGGAAATTTTTCGGGAAATTCCCTGGGAAATTCTCATGTATTTCTTAAGGAAATCATTTTGCTTAAACCCTAATAATTTTTACTGAAAAGCATTCGATAAATCCTCATAGATTTCTTCTGAAAATAGCAATGGATTTCTTTGGACTTCCTTATAACTTTCTCTACTGGAAAGCCATATAATTTCCTCTTTTGAAATCCTTCTGAATATGGAAATCCTAATGGATTTCTTCTGGAAATCCTGGATATCCTTATAAATTTCTTTATTGGAAATTCCTATGGATTCCTCTATTAGAAATCCTTATGAATTTCTCTGAAATTTCTTAAAATTTCTCTATTGGAAACTAATGAATTTCTCTACTAAAAATTCTTATACATTTTTAGTGAAAATACTAGTAAATTTCTTCTGAACATCATAATGGATTTATTTTGAAAATCCTTATGAATTTCTTTATGTATTAGGTATACTTCCAAAGGATGTATTATTTTTACTTTTGAAATTCTTATTTTTATATAAATCTCGAAATCCTAGTGGGTTCATCGACTGGAAATCCTAAAAATTCTAATGAATTTCTCTTAAATTTGTTCTCATTTTTTTGGAAATCTTCAAAAATTTCTTCTTCAAAACCAGGAAATTCTGATGAATTCTCTATTGGAAATTCCTACGAATTGTTGTAGAATCCCTATGAATTTTTTTATTCTTGTTATCCTAATTAGAGTAAATTTGGGAAAATCTAAATAGATTTTACTACCTACTGGAAATCCTTATTCATTTCCTCTGAGAATCATGTGAAATTTGAATGTAAATCTTAATGGATTTCCTTTAAAAATTTTGTTGAATTTCTCTACTGGACATTTTACTGAATTCTCTATTGGAATCTCTATATGATTTACTTCTAAAAGTCATAATGGATTACTCTGCATATTCTAATGAATTTCCCGAATTTCCAATTAAATTCAATAAGGATTTTTCTTAACTTGAAAAGCTCTATAGTATCTTTAACTCAAATTTTGTTAATTATTATAATATTAATACCGGAATTTGCACAAAACCACCCTGTGTCTCTTAATTCAAGAGTCTCTTAACTTGTTAAATCCGCGAGCGATATATTTTAAGCATATTGCCTTGAGATGTTGTCACCTTCAAGATCATCACTCCAATTCACGCGCTTTCATGTTCTATTTTCAGGGAATTGGCAATGTGTTTGGCTCTTTCTTCTCATGCATCCCATTCTGTGCTTCTCTGTCGCGATCTGTGATCCAGCAGACGGTGGGTGGACGCACTCAAGTGGCCTCTGTGGTCTCTTGCAGCATCCTCGTGGTGATCCTCCTGTGGGTGGGCAAGTTCTTTGAGCCGCTGCCCAAATGCGTGCTGGCCAGCATTATTCTCGTCTCCCTCAAGGGACTCCTCAAGCAATATAAGGATTTCTTTAAATTCTGGAAATGCAGCCACTTGGATGGCTTCATCTGGCTCACCACCTTCCTCACTGTTGTCCTTGTGGCGATTGATGTGGGTCTGATTGTTGGAATCGCCCTCAGCATTCTCACGCTCCTGCTCAAGAGTCTGAAGCCGTATGTGTGTCTACTGGGCAGCGTTCCCGGCACCGAAATCTACCTCGACATGACAAAGTACAAGGGAACTGTGGAGGTGGCCAATGTCAAGATCTTCCACTACTGTGGATCTCTCAATTTCGCGTCTCGCGATCAGTTCCGGAAGCTCCTGTACAAATTAACAGGATTGAAGGCGAAACGGGCTCCCATAAGCTCGGATGGACTTAAAGATGAATCCCCGCACGATGTCAGGTGCATCGTGATGGATTTCTCAGCAGTGACTTATGTGGATTCCGGAGGACTCACCACGCTTAAAGCCATCATCCAAGAACTGAGTGGAAGATCCATTCTAGTATTAATCGCAGCGATTTCATGTAAGTTAATTTGATTTTATCATTTATTCTAGTTAATCGGCTGATTTAGTTGATTAATTTATTTGGGAAAGATCTCCAATATTTTTTAGCAATTTGGAGACTCAGAAACTGAAAAGCAAATCAGTTACTTTGTGTAGAAAATTGAAGGATCTAAAAAATTTTTTTTAGTTATTTAAACACATTAGTTCAGTTTGGAGAGTCTCCAAAGTCTTTTACCCACTTTCTTAGGTTTTAAATTATCTTAAAATTTACTAATTGTAAAAGAAATGCTTTTAAATTACCAAGAAATAGGTATAAAAGTCCTTTTAAGCAAAGTAGGTGACTATTTGGAGTCTCATAGTGTTTTGGAGACAGTTATTAGATAGAAAATTACCAGTTTTATCAATTTTTATCACAAATTGAGATTGATAATGCAAATACTTTTTTAGAATTTCAAATTTGCTTAGAGAAGCGAGAAGTGTGATTTATACTTATACAAGGTTTAAGTAAATCTCATTTAAACCAGTTCGAAGTTTCGGTAAAAACTGGTTTAAAAATACTTTATCCTCATTTTACGCTTGACTGGCTTGACTTTAAACATTTTTCCGTTAAATTTACCCATTAAACTTGAATATAGGAGAATCTGTTTTTCTATACTTCAAAAGACATTTAAAGAAAGATTTAGCAACGATTTGAAGTCACAAAGATTCCGAATTGTCAAAATCTCGTCTAAAATGGATTACTTGTATTTGCCGCTTATTTATTCAGATTTTGCATGAAATTCTTATTTAATAATTTTCTTTTAGCAATGAATTTATCAAGTAATTCCGCCCGAAAATGCTATTAAGATTAAATTTATGAAATTTACTTACTGAATTTACATTTTGTGAGGTTATGTGTTAGTTTTCTTCCGAAAAATAATATATTTCCATGAAATTTGGACCAAAAACTGATCGAAAGTTGAATTATGCGCACTTTTCGGACATTCTTTTCCCAGAAGATAAAAGATTGGAGAGATTATCTTTATTTCTTTTAAATAGAATTTGCGCCATCTTGTTTCTTTTGCAAGAAAATCCCCCTAAATGTTTTTGCTTTTCAGGTCCCGTTTATGAGGCGTACAAGAAGTTCAACTTCCAAGAGCTGGAGAAGGAGGGCATGACCAAGACCTTCCCAACAATCCACGATGCTGTTCAGTACGCTTTGGAGAAGAACATTCCAATTAGTATTACTTACGAATCTATAAGACTCTAGCAATCTCTGTTGTACCAAATTCTCAAGGATCCAGTGTAAATTATTAAAATGTGCTTTTTTATATAAACATAGTTTTTATTGTAATGTTTAAAAATAAATTTTAAGTCAATAAATTATCTCGAAAAAATGACAAAAAGTTAATTTTTCTTGAGAGACACAATTGACTGATTGACAGAGTTCGAGTCCACATAAAAAACAATTTGCCTAATGTTTGATAAAAAGAGATACAATTTAGGGTATAAAATTTTGTCATTAGCAACCAAGTATAAGTGATAATTTTTTTCTTTTATAATAATATTCACAAGATTTTTATGCTTCTGCTAAGGCTAAAAACTAACAGTTATTTGCTTTTTATCTTTTGAAAAGAAGATTGTAATCTAAAGCTACTTAACGAAGTTACATTAAAAATGATAACTTAAATATAATAATATAATTTTTATTGAAATTTATTTAAGTATTTTCCCCAAAATAATTCATATTAATAAGCTAAAAGTTGCATCTCCTCACAGAGTTCCTCGTCAAATCTATAATAGTTTTTTTCTCTCGCTCTCTTAAGTAATCTGATTTTATTACGGTGAAAACTTTTTTATTCTTTTTTCAAATTTTTTTATTTTTTTTACTCTCCGTTAACAGTATTGTCTTTCAGTTATTTACGAGAATTTCGAATGAGGGATAATAATTAAAAATCAATGGCACAATCTCAAAATGATTGATATTGTTTTTCTTCATTCTCCTGATAACAAATCTACAACATAATAAAGCGTTTGTCTTTTACCATCACTCGGTCACTCCCATCTTAAAGCAAAATATCCTTCTAAAAAAAACCTGTACAAAAGGAATTTGAAATAATCTTTCTCCGAGCAACAAGTCCTTCCGCTATAGATCTGCTGGATTCACCTTTTTTTGTATTTACAATGAGAGAAAAATGTTCGGCTTTAGTGATTTTCGCGCGACGCAACGGCTGCCACGAGCGCAGCTCCTCGTCCTGAGCCATCCTCCGACAACATGAGATCGAAGCTAATGCCAGGATTTACATACTTCTTCATCTTCTCCATCATCAGATCGTGGAATTTGGGGTGGAAACGATACACGGATCCGTCAACGCCGACCTACAAAAGGGTATAAAGATTTACATAAGAAGTCTCTTAAAGTAAGAGGTTTAAAACACTGAGACAAAAAATATATTTAGTTTTAAACGAAAATTTTTGCATTTTCTGTAATTTCTACATTGAAGAATAATATTTGAGAATTGCTGAAAAAATCCATAAGAAATAGCGTCAAAATAGTTTATTCAAATTTTAGACAAGATTCTGGTCTAAAACGCGTCTAAAGAGGGATTAATTCGCAATTAACGCATTTGTACGAGATTTTCTCGAAAAAACTTATCAAACTTTACTTAAATTTCATGGTTAAATATAAAGTGTAGCTAAATTGAGCACAAAATTGTCAGAAAGGGACCGTTGAGTCAGATGTGGTCTAAAAATTAACTATTAAAGAGAAAAATCGCTATTTAACCACATTTTCTTTACAAAGACTCTTGTTTTTTAAAATCTGCAACCTCAATTTACGGTGAAAAGCGATTTTAATCCCAGTTTCTACAAGTTTTTGGTCTAAATCACGCCTAAAGAGCGATTGATTCATGTTTTACTCATTTAAAGCCAGATTTTTCTATCAAATATTAACAAATATTCTAAAATAATCACATTAAAGTACAAATTGTAGCTAAATTAAATATAAATTTATCATAAAGCGTCTTATTTTAGACCAGAAGATTAGACGGGATTTTAGGCGGGATTCAATAGTTAAACTCGTCTAAAGAAAATTTGATAAGAACTCTGCAGTATTTTGCAATTAATAAACAGATTAAATGAAATTCAAATGGATGAATCTCGTCTAAAAGTGGATTAAGTAAATTTTTGAAATTTTTGATACTCACTGTAACAACGGGTTCTCCCATCTTGTTGATGAGCGCCGCAATGCCTGCGGACACCAGATGAGCTGCCCTGGTGGAAACACACTCGCAGATGTATCTGACATTGGCACAATCCTCATCCGTGGCGTGTCCCAGACCCAGTTCCTCCAGCACTTCGCGACAATTGGTATAAGATCCGGGCTTGTCCGACTCAATCTCAGACACGTACTTGGTGAAGAACTTCCATCGCTTGAACAGCAACTCCGATCCCTGACCCTTGAACAGGTGGCCGCTTTTTGTGAACTTCTGGATCACCAGGCGCGCCAGCTCGCCCAGATACATTCCCGAAATCATCTTTTCTTGCCTGAAGGATTCAAGAATTTTATTTAAATAAAGATTTTTCTCGTGAAAAACAAAATGGCTGCTGTTTGAGAAACTCACAGTTGCTTTCCTGGATTTATGCTGTTCTCATCGATCTCCCGATCGAATTCGGTGCGGACAAAGTCAAGCGCCCCATTGTCCCCAAAAGCACCCCATTCTGTGTTGATCAGCACATGTGGCTTTGTGTTGTTTGGCACATCAAACATCTCTGCATTCTCCACTTTCTCCACATAACAAGCATTGCTTCCAGTTCCTGGCAAACATTCAATCACAAGATTAAAAAATGATTCCATAAGAGAAAAAAACATTAAATATGTTTTAATGAGTTCCGAAAGAAAGAGAAAAAATCGCTAAGATAATTCTTTTAATGACTATATTTTTTTAAAAGTATAATTTGAATTTAATTATTATAGAATGAAGCTTGTTAGCATTTTTTTTTCTCTATAAACACTCAAGAGTGCAAAAAATTCCCAACTTCTACTATCTATCGTGACATGCACAAGAGAATCACGAATATCCCATGATTTATTATTACAATCTACTCAACAATTATTTGATGTGACTATCAACAGGTAACGTATGCAAAAAATTCACACGTGAAGAATTTAGCAATACAGAGGGAAGCAATTGAGTTGTTGAAACCAAGATGAAATATTAAAGCGATAAATATCTCACTTTCGACCAGTTATACTGGTCTAAAGATTAATTTGTTTTTTTCAAGAGTATTTTCTTGCTGTTTTAGATCATTTTGCCAGCCAAAAATACAGATTTTTCGCGATTTCTTATAAAATATTCATTATCAATCAATAATGGACTGAATTTGAAGGTAATTGACGTTTTTAGACTGGTAAATATGCGTTTAGTGAAAGCGTCATGACGCCACGATGGCAGCCATTTTGATTTTCACATTTTCACTTAAATTTCGTTTAAATCCATTTTGAAACCGGAAACAACCAAAACCTAGTTAAGATAAGTGAAAACTGGTTGTATTCTCTTTTAGACGAGAATCAATAGACCTAATCTCGTCAAAAAGTGAATTATTCACATTTTCCGCTTATCTATTGAACTATGAATAAAAATTATAGCTGATAATCTGTAAAATCCGGTTATTTCTAGTTTAGAAATGAGTTCAGAGAGAATCAGCCAAGAGATTAGCTGTCTGTCTATACTTTCACTTCAATTGCTCATCTCTGTACTAAGTGATGAATTGCGATGTGTTAAACATACATTATGAGTGGATGTTAATATGAGGCTTCGAGAATCTCCCAAAAGCAATAATTTAGTGAGAAAAAAAACACATGAATAAATAAAAAAATACTTCATATTCCCTCATGTATTATTTTTTTTATACAAACGTATAAATTTTGTAAAGTAATAACATACCAACAATTAATCCAATCTTTGTATTGTGATTTTTCCATGCACAAGACATCAATGTACCCGTCGTGTCATTCAGAATTGCACACACCTCGATTTGCACGTCCTACCGAGAAAGAGAGGGGGAGGAAATTTAGTTGAGAATTCAAGATCGAGATCATTGAGACAGGTTGAAGAGACATTAGAATTGTTTTATTGAATGAAGAGCGACGTTATAAAGAAATTTATATGGACTCATCATGCTTCGTCTTATCACTTTTATGGTCATTTGTCAAGATTCTCTCAAGGAAATAAAAATATTTACAAAAAAAGAGAACAGAGAATTGTATAGAGTCTCTGGAGATAAGAGGAAAAAAAAGAGTCCAAGTTGAGAGATCACCAGACTGGGGCGTTATTGAAAAAAAAAATGTATTCTGATCAATCATCTCTTCAAATCAGTCTGTTCGACTTCATTGACCCCAAAAAAAAATTCAAGCAAAACCCAGACACAGTCAATGGAGATTACAATTAATCGGAATCCCCATCAATGCATTTTTTCTAGCATTGAAAAAGATGAATGGAATTATTTTTTTTTGCTGAAGAAAAGCTTTTGTTCAGCCAATTTCAAGCGCGATCTCTGGTTGAATATTTATTATTTATATATTTTGTTGTTGAGAAATTCTTTTTCTTACCCACAATCACACCTATTTTGCAATTGTGATTTCTGTGGGCGCATGACATAACCGTTCCAGTGGAATCATTGAGAATTCCCATCACCAATATTTTAACATCCTAATTTACAAATCAAGAGAAAATTCAATTAACGAGGAAAACTTGTGGAAAGTCTAGGTTAAGAAGTGGAATTCTTACAGTTTTCTTTCCTATTTTTCCATAAAGTTTCCAGTTTACTGAAAATGTCATGAAATTTTCCAAAATTTTATACGATATTTTGATATTTTCACTGTTCTCAGTAAATTTCTAACCATTCCCAGTACTTTTCTTAAAATTTCCCAATGATTTCTGAAAATATTCAAAATTACAAAAATTTCTGAAAGTTTTTTGAAAATTTTCGGTTTATCTAAACTCCAGCCTTTCAATCTTTTTCAAAATGGCAGCTGGAGTTACGAAAACGCCCGATATCTATAAGAATTCCACTCAAAACTATAAAAATTGCTTAGAAACTGTTGAAATTAAAACATTTTGGACACTGATTGTTCAGGAAAAGAATACTTACTCCACGCCTCGCGATTGCATCCTTCAGCAATTGTACAACATCCACACCAACAACACCTTCACAATCGAAGCCTTTTGTCCATCTCACCAGCATTCCCTTTGTCAGACCGAGTTGTGTGAGTGGGAAGGAGAATGTGAAGCCCAGAGGGAGTCGCTCTTTATACACTTCATGTTCCTGAAGAAGCAAAAAATCACAAATTCTTTTAAAAATAAAATTCAAATAAATAACCTTCTAAATATCCAACCTTCATAAAATTGGCCAAACATTCAGCAATGTGATCGAAGAGCTGCTTTCCCGTGCCAATCATAATGTTCTTGGGGATAGCATAGATTTTGGACAGCATCTCAAAGTCATTCTCACCCTTAAGGTGAATAAGAAGAACTCTAAAATTTGTTCCACCCAAGTCCAAGGCAAGAAATTTGCCGGTCTCTGCAAAGAATAAAAAATCTCTAAGGTCAATGCTCTGAAAGTCAATGATTCTTCGCGGTTCATTACCTTTGCCATTTGGCAAGTCCTGCACATAAGTAACGAAACATTTGATATCTGCCTGGGAGTGTGTCTCCTTCTTGAGACCCTTGTTGATCTCCTGAAGAATCCTCGTCATGAATTTCTTCGTCTTTTCATCTGTGAGCACCAATTCATCACAGTTATCTTTGATCTGAAAAGAAAAATTTCGAATTTGAAGTGTTTCGATATCGAAAAGTTCGAAAAAAGATTTTAAAAAGTACCTCCGAATGAGATATCGAAAGTATTTCCGAAAAAACAAATCGTTTTGTCGAAATGGTCGAAATACAAATATTTTGACGATGAATTGTTTGAAAAACTTCTTTTAGTTTTATAAAAATGATATTTTATTTAAAAAAAAAGTATAGTTTTAGAAGGAATTTTGAGTTCTAATTGGATTTAAAAATAATTTAGCAGACATTTCTTACGATGAGTAATCAAATAACCATACATAAAGAACATTGTTTGTGTTTTAATTCTGCAAAATAATTCACAAATCGCTGATTTTATAAGAACGAAAGAAATCCGTAAAAGCATTGTCTTCTTAGGGGCTTTAACCGGTTCACTACCGATTAGTTCGGGTTCAAAACTTAACAAGAAAACATGTTAAAACCAGTTAAAACCAATAAAATAAAGTATGCGTAAAAATTCTAATGTGATTCTGAAAAATTATCAATCCAAAGCGGTTTTCTAAAGTATATTTAGGAGAAAAATCCTCCAAGTTTAGAATATAGAGGATCTTCTTTTTCGTTGAAAAACATGCTTTCATAGGGGAAAAAGGGATTTGAGAAAAAAGGACTTGTTCCTCTTCATTGGGTTAACTTTAGGGGGAGGGGGGGCGGCGAAGACTCGAAATTTCTATCCGCAACCGTTTGGCTTGCACGTAAATAACAGACATAGTATTGGATTAAATGGATTAAATATTAGAAGTTTTTGCAATTATTTGCTACCTTTTGACAGAAAATTTTCTAATACAATTCAAATTCCAATCAACACGTATTGTGTAATATAAAGAGAAAGAAATAGAGCCAATAAAAATATTTGTAAATATCTGTGACTTATCGCCATATTTTCTCGGAATTGGTTTGCTTAGAATGACAAACATCGCTCCTGCTTTGGTGTAAACATAAACACCGGAAAATTCAAAGAACCTTCTGCAAACGTTCTGCAGGTTATCGATGTTTAAGCAAAACCATATTGAATTCATCTAATATCAGGAAAAATTCCCTTGTATAATAAATATTGTCATTCAATCTGCCATTAATCTCATTCTCTTATCATGAAGAAATTCTTGAGAATTCCTCCTTATCGAATTGTTTTAATAACTTATAAATTTCTAAGAAATGGTATGATTATATTTATTTTATATGTTGATTTTCTAAGGGGGAAAACCATAAGAAAATGATAAGAAAGGCTTTTCTTAGAACTGGTTTCACCATAGGAAATAAAATAAATCATTTCAGCAAAACTTCCTTCAAGTGACAGAAAAATACTGATAAAATTCTGGGGGCACGAGTAATAAAAGTCGAGCCACAATGGAGGACATGTTGGTCATTAACCAAATAAAAGTGCACCGTCAAACACCTTTTTTTCACATACTGAATGATAATAAATTCGCCACACCTTTTATCGCGTAGGTGACATTTTTTTTCGTGACTAAATTTTTTGGCATTTTTTTTCGTGACATTCTCCGACTTTATCTTATCACTTGATACCAGAAAAAATGATTGTGAAAGAATTTTCCATCTCACACAATATTGAGCCATATTTGTGGACGTAAAGGGGCAGAATCATCTCAATAATGAGCATGAAAAAGCAATTTACCGGTCAATGGAATCAGTTGGATAAAGGTGATAGGAAAAGTGTGATGAATTATGGGACAAAATATCAGAAACTCATATAACAAAGGTTGAAAGTGTTTAAATTTTCTTGCTCCACTTCAAGCAGAAATTCCAATTAATCGCCATTCTCACATGAGTGTTTTATATATTGTGGAAATTTTCTGTGTTCATTTGAGAATTTTAATCATTGGTAATTTCTACAAACATTTCTCAATGCGAGTCAAACCATGTGTCGTTATTCAAAACTTAACACTTCCTCCACTTCCTTTATAGCGGTTTCTGATGTCAGAAACCCTAAATTCGATGAGTTTTTTGCTGAAATAATTTTTGTTTAAATCTCAACCTCAACTGAGCTTTTGGGTAATTTATGAAGAGAAATTTTAAAGATAAATAAAAATTTTAAGATGAATGTTATTGAAAGTTTTAAAGAACTTTCATAAAGAACACAACCTTAAAAAAGCTATTATAAATAATTTGAGTTTATTTGTGAGAAATTTCCGATTTTAAAAAAAAAAGCAGTTGCAAAGCATTTTCAGATGAAAATAAACACAATGGCAGGAGAAAAAGATACTGATTACATGTTTTCTTTTTGAATAACTTTTAATTATCTTTGAGGTTATGTTTGAATATGTTTCCAACGAATGTCGAGCTTCTCATAAAATTAAATCGTTTTCAATAGCTTTTAGAGACAAATTTTCTCTAATTGACCTATTGACCTTTTCCCTTTCATCGATTGTTAACATTGACAATCTCTGTTTAATAAGAACGCAATAAAAACTCATCGTTATTTAACGATCCAAAATTACTAAGTGATCATTGAAGTGTTAATCTGATATCAAGAGGAATTAGTTCCAGAAGAAAAGACCAACTACCTGTTTGCACAATATAATCTAACGTCTCGAATGCAATTTTCTCTGTCGACAAAATTAATGCCATGAGAGATTAAATGGGCGTATTGCAGTGTTGATTCTATATTTATACGAAGAAAAATTTCAATGTCATGTTCTCTAGAGAGTATTATGATAAACTGAAGGTGTAATATAGCATTTATATGACGCCATAGAGATTTAATCCTTGTGTTGTTTTTCCAAGTTGACTCTTAAAGAAATGGTTTTATCCTCATGCAAACAGTGGAATTTTCCAACAATTGCATCATCTATGTCTTCTCTTGCAATTGAAAACACAATCCAAGTTGATTTTATTGAAATACAATAGTTGCACTTACATATTCTGTAGCACTTTTTGCTTTTCTGTCTGATCTCTTGCCACAAATATTTCTTAAGCATTCCATTTTATTTTTAATGTATAACACAGTCTAATTTCTCTGTCCAATAAAACAAATCAATAAATCGTACAATACGTGTCACTTTTTTCCATTAACCAGCAAATATTATTTCCTGGTGATTTTCACGTTTTACTCGTAATACAATTTTTATAGTTATTTAATTTTTCAACGACCAGACCGGCCAGACACTATAAATATAAATTGTCAAAACGATCCCATACCAGAAACCCTCTAAAAGTTTAAAGTTTAAAGATCGGAATTTAAGTATTTTTCACTCAAAAAATACTTGATACTTGAAAGGGACCCTCAAGGTGACTGAAGAAACTCAAGAAGTTTGTCTTCTTTTTTTCCATCCGATTGCAATCGCGACTCCGAGTAAATAATATTTCTTGAAAAAAAAAGATATACCAGTTCCCCGACAATCGCACACATATAAAAGAAATTATGAGGCACGTGTAAAGCAATTAAGTTGAATGAGTCTATCGTGTATTCGCGATAACAACCACTAATCCTCATATATGTCGCTCTTGGATGTTTGCATCTTCGCCTTTCAAATCCCAGCTACTTGTAATCCGTTAATTAAAAAAAAATCATTAGTGTTTAGAACTTTTCGAGAACTCGATCAACAGGATATACTTAAGAAAGTGTCTTTAGTACAATTATTTGCACTCTTGAGATTAGATTAGCCTAAGTCCATTATTAATAAGATTATAAAATTTTCAGAGAGTACAAGGCAAGGTTATAAATCCATAATGCGATATGGAACAAATTAAACTTGATAATAATTTGAGAAAGTGTTACCTTTAGCTCTTTGACTAACAAGTGGAGGTTAATAAATTAGAAATAATTCAGTAAATGAAGGACTTTTGTCTATTTAATTAGCTTATTAGTCAATTTTTCGGTTCCAAACAAGTTTTTCCATCAAAATGGAATGAAAAATTCAATTTTTAATGATCATCCATGTTACAGCATGTCACATTAAGACTGACAGCGAAGCCAAGAATTACAGCTATCTTCACTCACATTCTCTAACGACGCCATTACAAGGATTCATTGCAAGACGAAATCTTTGATGGAGAATCATTTTTTTGCTTTTCCAGCCTAAGTTGGAATTGTTAGTCATTCTGACAAATGTATTAAGAGAAATAAGCCTGAAAATACTTAGAATAATGTGTAAGTCGTAAGTAGATCTACGAAACATTTAGGTAGGTTACATTACAATATGCGTAGACCGCTGTACAACTTATTGACTCCAGCAAACAATATTCGATTTTGCCTTCACTTAGCGCCATTTTTTCCGCCATTTTTTGCATCACAGACACCGCGAATTTCAGGTGCCGGTTGAATAGCACAAAAAGACCCACATTTAATGATCAATTGAATACACAGTGAGTTTTGTTCTGTCTGCCATGACAAAAAGGTAAATTTCCATGAAAATTACGCAGAGTTCAAGAGAAACTGCGTCAAAATTGTGAGAAGTATCAATGGCCAACGAGTCAGTTGATCAGTACAACAACCCTCCAATTAATTCCATTGCGTCCGCAATTTCTCTTATCAATCAAATACTCGGTCAGCAAATTTATTGCTTCACCACCTCATGTGTGCTGATTTTACATTGTTTCCTCTGTGTTAGAATTTTGCGCTCAATTCCATATCTGGGGACTTTTTTATTACTCGCGATCCACATTTTCTGACCACCTTTGACCAAATGAATTAAAATACCTTTCGAAATTCTCTACGAGGGCTTTTTTGGCTCTATAGGTACTAGAAGAATTTCATCAATTTCATCATTGTCTTAGCACTAGTAACAATCATAATATTATATGTGTTTTTTTTCATTATTTGTTTTTAAAAGTCAATCAATTCGAAATTTATAGCGAAGAAATGAACTTTAATCTTTTCAATATATCTTTTTAAATATTGAAGGCGTGATTTAATCCATTTTGTTAATTAAAACTCTTATCTTCGTGCTTATACTTCAGTCGAGCTGTTTTTAGGAACAAATTCAAGCAAATCAATATTTCAGAATGGGTTGATTTTGCGGATTTTGCTTTATTTTTTTGATAATTTAACAAAAATAGGTAAGTATATTTGTGATATTTTTTTTTAGGCTGAATCTAATTGAAAGTATGATAATCATAACCTCAAAAATAGATCAAAATCTTTTAAACAAGTGAGGAATTGCTCAAACCTTTCAACTTCTTGCATCTCTCGAACGATTTCACTCTCCACAACTGGTATTGCATCAGTAGTATCACCCAAGCAAGGTGATAGTGTCACCAGTCAGTGTTTATTGCTAAAAAACTTATTTTCATGCTAAATGTGCGTCATTTACGACTGCGACGTTTTATGAGATAAAATCCCCAACTCTTTTTGTTCCATCGTCATCCAAATAGTTATTACATTTTCAAGGTCTTACTTGCATTTCACAAGCGTCACAGAATGTGTGACAATGCATTATTTTCAAAGTAATAAAAAGTTCATCAGACGCTTAATTATCGCTTATTCGCTGGCTGTTTTCTAACTTGCTTTCCTCTACGATTTCCACTTTTGTACTTTGCATTAACACATATTTGCATTTCTGTGTGGATTTTTCTTATATCGTGCCTCCCCACTTCAAATTCTCAGACGTGGGCTTGGCTCTGGTAATATCGTCAAGTATAGTGATGGAAAATGTTTTTAACGGGAATTAATCTGTAATTTTTCCCGAGGAAGTTCTTTTGGGGTCAAATTCTGTTTCGATAAGAGGCAAATTTTGTGGAGGCAGTGCTGAAATATCTCATTTTTTATGAACTTGTATGCGTGCGATATAAAAGCGTTCGTTTTTTCCTTCATTTTATTATTTCTTTGCGTTTGCGATAAAATAAACTCTCTGCGAGCTGTTTTTAGAGTAACATACACAGAGGCGTCGTCAATGCTAAACATGTCTGTGTTGGCGAGACTTTGCCTCCTCGCGTTTTGCGCTCTTTGCACGAAATCGTGCCTCCATTGTGAAATTTCACAATTTCGAATTAATTTTACTCTCTCTCGCTTCTGCATGGAATTTTCAATGCGATTGTGCGCAGTTTTACTAGAGATCTAATAAAAAAAAACATGGCGGTTGGCTGTGTGAGTGCCGTTGCAGTTCAAACATGCTCCCATTCACAATGCATTTGTATGGGTGACACACCCCCAAAAATTTCTACTCTATAGAGAAACATGGCTCTTTTCTCTTTCATGTCTTTGCCCCCCTTGCCTGCGCAATGCGCCGTAGAAAAGTAAAAAAGAAAAAAAAAACGAGCTGAGGCGACTTCACTGTGGCAACCGGAGGCAAAGCCTGGCGGTGTGTTTGATGACGTCAGCATTTGCCATCTCTCTCCATCTCATGGTCATAGTCTCGTGACTCTGTGCGCCATCTCGGTCGAATATTGACTCACTCTTGAGGCCACACATAACAAATGTTGCCTCTGTGTGAGGTTATGCCCGAGACGAGCCCTTTTCCCAACATTATTGATTTCTCACACCGTCCTCAACTAATTCCCTCGCAATTCCCTTTTCCCTCAATCCCCACAATCTCTCAATCCATGCCGCTATGGAAACATACAAAGGTCACATGGGATGCCTATTTGATAATAATATATAACGAAAATATTTTCAACACAAAATTCCGTAAAAATTCCATATAAATGGGAGAGAAAAAAATCCATATTTGCCGCAACTGACCCGAACTCTGATAATGTCGCCCTTAACATCTGCAGGCGTCATCGTGAGACTGGACTTTTGAATGGGATGGCTTTTTTTCTTTTTTTTTTCCTCTCTTCAAGTCCACCGGATTGAGCTGGACTCCCGAGGGTCGAGAGCATTTTGCTGATGTGACGCTAATAAGTATTTATTCAAGAAATTTATGCTCGCTTGACATTTCAGCAAGCATGGCCGACATTTTTTTCTCAATCCAGAAAAAAGAGAGACGCTTAGAAAGGAAATAGAGACCGACTGAGGAAAATGGCATGGAAAAATTATGAGCTCTATTGAGCAAGAATAACCAGTGTAAGAAATTAACATTTGGAATTGGAACTCCTGAGCTTTATTCAGAATTCACAGTTATAGGGGAAGGTTAGAATTAGATTTTTTAACAGAGGTCAAACCTTCCGGGGAATCAGGTGGATTCCAATGCGCAATTTCATTAATCTTACGAGATTGTTGAAAGGTAATTGTGAAAGTTTAAGATTAGATTACATTCATATAATCAATATTGACACACTTCTGAATGCGAATATTGTCTTAGCGTTGATTCTGACTTCCGGAGTGTGTAATTGCGCGTCTATCGCCGTCTTAGCGTTTATTTATAACCTCTAGGACAAAATAATTACCTACATTTGATTACTAAGATCTTTTACGAACTTAATAACCTCACTTTCCTGAGTGTCTATCCAATACGCATGATGCAAGTAGCAGAAACAATTACCAATGATACAATGAATACAATACCAATGATACAATGAATGATGAAATAATAAATCATCTACCTGCCCCTCCCCTATGAATCTGTTCCCTCGCCTTATTAGAATACTACGCTAATCTAGTTGTGGCGGTCATGGTAAATCAGGTGAATCTCTCTCGTTGTAAGTTGATTGGGTTTGTCAATTGATTGAATTGGTAATTTTTGCACACGACGTGAGACAAAATAAATAAAAATTTACAAATCGAATAACTGGTTTCTTCCGCCCAATCGACATTTCTCACATTCACGGCATTCCTGTTCAATTTTTATTTCCAAACTCGAACATTTCGAAGGCAAAACCTTGCTTAAGCATTTCTTCTGCAAGCTTTTATCCTTCTACTTTTGATTTCACTATGGAATTTTTGGCTCCAAAAGTGGGGAAGAAAAAATATTGGCGCTCTTTCACGCCAGGCTATTTTTAGCGTTCGCATTTTCAGTGCATGGAAAAATAGGGGAGACCGTTTGTGGAGAATTTATAGAGCTTGTTCTGTATAATAGAACTTCTTTTTGAATTGTGGGCGAGAGGAAATGCCTTGTGGTGATTTTATGCAATCAATTTGTGCATTAATTACTTACATAACTTATCGTCATTACCTCTTTTATAACTAAATCTGAAGCCATTGTTGAATTATCTCGTAGATTTTAAAACTGCAATATATGTTGAGAAGGAATTTCTTGAGCACGAAAAACTGGTTGATATTGCAAATTTACACACGTTCCCTTGCGTTCACGTAAATCACCTTCAAATATCGGACTTGCAAATTGAGAAGCAGGAATTTTCTCACCCTCTTCCTATTTTATTTCTTTTTCTGATAACTCACGCACTCACGAGAAAAGAAAACAATTTATAAAATGTTACCAAAAAACACGAATCAACAGTCGGTTAAGATTTTTTTTATAAGGGGTAATCTTTGAGATTTTCAAGAGTGAAATTGGGAGAAAAGTGTCGCTAACATGTGCTTTTCACTGAGCGCCGATCTATAACTGACTGACTTGAGTTTTTGAATGTCAAAAGAGTCAATGGCGGGCTCTCGCTCACAAACACACCCTCACATCCCCTATACGTGAATCCGTGTGTCTGCTTGTGTATGAACAGAACTACCGCATTTTAGTTTTTCTCATACGCTTTTCCTCGCAACGCCTCCATTGGACAGCGCTATCGCTTGACGGTGAGATTAGACGCCTGGAATCGCTATCACTTCCTCACAATCACATTATTTATAGTTGTGGATTTTCCAACTCGGCGGCACGTTTTCAAACACGTTCACACATTACATACACATGTATATATCCCTTTCGGTGTTCGAAATTCCAAAAGATTTTTTACAGTGTAACTGTCAATTTCTAAGTTAAACATCACAACCTCAATCTTTATTCCTGACGTTTCAGTTGGCCGCTGGTCTCGAACTTACCTTTTCGTGAATTTTCCTGCATTTCCAAGGCTTTTATTCACAAATTCCCTGCCAGTATAAAACAAATTATAATGGCGGAGAACGCCTTCAAGGGAATGGATAGGTATCAACTCCACAAGGCTTTAATGGCGGAAATTGAGGAGCAGAAGAAGATTGCAAGAAGAGGAAAGACCGATATAGACGTGATCCGGGAGAATCACCAGTTCCTCTGGGATGAGAATGAGAAGAACCTCTCGTGGGAGCGTCAACTAGCCAAGAGTTACTACAGTAAGCTGTTCCGGGAGTACTGCATCTGTGATCTCAGTCAGTACAAGAAGAATCAAGTGGGTCTCCGATGGCGCACTGAGAATGAAATTGTCCTGGGCTTGGGGCAGTTTCTGTGCGCCAACAAGCACTGCCAAGAGAGGGAGAAGCTCACAAGCTGGGAAGTGAACTTCAACTATGTGGAACATGGACAGAGGAATACAGCGCTAGTAAAGGTTAGACTGTGTCCGGAGTGTTCCCGGAAGCTGAATTATCGCACAAAAAAGAGACTAGCCAAGAGGAAAAGCCAGAAAATTGGAGGAGTCACCAAGAGAAGGCCATCCGAAGAGACACCGGGAAGCTCAAAAATTAACGAGAAGCCTCCGGAGACTAAAGAATCGGAGCCTGAACCAGAAGTTCAGAATATCTGGGCAGCAAAAGGTAACTTTCTTATAAAACACTCTTTATTTCTATCCAAATGCATTAGCTGACATTTTACACTCTTTTCAGACACTCCCGTGGAGGATAAGACTCGGGAGGAGGAGTTCAATGAATTCCTGGAGGATCTGCTGCTGTAACTACTGGGCCGTGTAGGAGTTGGTATCAAAATTGAGATTTCTCATGTGCTGGTCGATCCAGTTGCGATACAGCGCCACGTGGGTGTAGACTGCCGGATGGGCTTCTTTGCAGCCGATGCCCCATGATACAATGCCCGTCTGGACGTAGCGGTTACCGGTGGAGGGGCCCACTGGACACACCAGCGGAGCTCCTCCGTCACCGGTGCACGTGTCGATGCCGGGTATCCCGCCAGCACACACGAAGGTGGGGTCCAGACGGAAGGTGGGCCCCAGGCGAGTGTTCTGGAGAGCGGTCTGACATTGCTGGGCAGGCACCATCGGCAGTTGCACCCGCTTCATGATGACGCTGTATTTTCCGGCCTTGCCGAAGATGTCCTTTCCTGGAAAAGTTCATTATTACTTTAATTCTCTGGATTTTTACAGATAAAGGCGCGATGAGAGAAATCTTTTTGAAGACTGAGGATCAGGAATATCAGGAAGTCAGTATAATTGGGCTGCAAACATAATAAATTTACTGGATTGCTCTATAGGGTAAAGTGCTCTAATTGTGAACGTCGCCTAATCCTGAACTGAACCGTCACCTAATTATTGTGAACAGAAAATTTTTACCTTAAAAAATACAATAGGTACTAAATTTGTATTTATATATATTCTATGCTAATATCTTATTCAAACGAGGATAAATCTGTGCAGGTGACCTTCACGTTAAGGAAAGGTGACTGCCCTCCAATCACACTTAATGGCAAACAAATGCCTCAGGCTGAAACCACGAAATATCTGGGTATGCACTTGGACAGACGATTAAGTTGGAAGGCTCATTTTTGGAATAAACGAAAGCAACTTGGCCTCAAGTGGAGAATTATGTACTAGCTTGTCTGGAGAAAATCAAAATTTCGCCTCAAAACAAACTTACTTCTGTATAAAGCTATTATCAAACCAATCTGGACATACGGAATTCAGTTACGGGGAACTGCCTCTAAATCAAACACGGACTGCAACGGTTCCAAAACAAGGTTTTGAGACAAGTAGTAGACGCACCCTGGTACGTCCCTAACTTTCTCCTTCACAATGATCTGGAAGTGCCCACAAATTCTGAGGAAATACAAAGAGCCAGCAGTAACTACATGGAGAGACTCTTGACGCACGTCAACGAGACTGCAGACTTGTCCATTATTGATGGACATGAAATTAGAAGACTCAGGCGATTGAAGCATTAGGACCTCTGTCCACTTTTTATAAAAAAAAAGAGATTTGAGGTCCTATTGTAAAATATTTACAGATTGCTGAAATACATAAACGCTCAAACTAAAAAAATATCTTATTGTTTGGTTCTTAATGCTCCAGATAAAGCAAAAATTCAATCAATGAAAATTTCATAAAATAATACATAACCCTGTAAAACAATTTTAATAAAACAAAACTTGTAAAGAGACTCAGCGAAGTCCTCTAAGTTATGTCTTTTAAGGGATAGGATTATAAAATGGGCAATCTTTGCTAATGAGTCTTTCATGCACAATTAATTATTAGTTTGTATACCTACCATGCATAACATAGACGGTAGTAAATTGTATTGTAACGATTTTAACTTAGAATTATTTCTTTTCTTTTTATAATAGTTATAATTGATTGGTTATATACAAATTTATTAGAATTTACGCGGATTTGTGTAAATTGAATTCCAATTTATTGCGTCAACACGCCCGCCTTTCTCCTACCTCCGGTATTTGATAAGATTTTACGTTATCAATTTTAATTAATTTTAATTTAATCAACGACTTCCGTTAAAACTCCTCTTCACAATTATTTTACTTTAATTAAAAAAAAACATGTTTTTTAGGAGAAAGCCGGGTTAGCTGGAAATATGTATAAAAGGGTCGTTTATGATCTTTGGATCGATTAAGATCGAGGGGTTCCCGAAGGTCTGGGATCTTAATTTGCATACTTTGGCATCTATCGACTGAGAACAGACAGACAGACGAATAAACGGCTCTAAATTCTGATCTTCCCCTTCAAGCGGCAATAAAATATAACTCATGGTAATCCTCACCCCATCCGCTGGCGTAGCAGGAGTCACTGTTGGAGATAAAGTTTTGCTGTGGCAGACAAATGGGATTGATGTGATCCATCAGCTGAAAGGGTGCTGTAAGCACCAGCATTGCAATATTATTCGCCAGCGTCTTAATATTGTAGCTGGGATGTGAGATGGTCTGTGATACTGTTCTCTCCTGGAATTGCAGACGCTCCTTAGTGGTTTGAGTGTCCCATTCGCCGGCGCGCACTTTAATCTCCCTGGGCGGAACGAGCCGGACACAGTGGTTCCCCGTGAGAACGACACTGGGATGAATCAGCGATCCGCCGCATAGGCATGCATCGTCACGGATGCGAATCAGAGCAACAGTCCATGGGAATTCCCCAAAACCGGCCTCATTCTGTCACGCAAGAGAGAGTTTTAAAGAGGGAAAAACAAAAGTCAGAGACAAAGATCTCACCGTATTCCCGGACAAGGTGAAATCCAATCCCCCCACATTCCTCACTCCGCATCCACGCGGACGATCGGGCTGGGTGGTTGTTGTGGGTGGAGGTTTAATGGGATCTTCGCGTTGATTGCTTTCTAGGCAACAGACGTCCAGGACATCCTGGCAACTTTGCGGATCAAATCGGATATCAATGACGCCAAAACCATCGAAGCGTCCATCCGTCCGGGTGGTGTTCGTCATGGGATCGCATAGGTAATAGGGGACGCATTTGCAACGGTCTCCACTCTCTGTAGTGAGGATTGTTGGAGCTGTAGTGGGCTGGAAAGCGACAGAAAGTCAGGATGTTGATCTCAAGGGATTAATGGAGAAACCCAAAGAACAAGAAAAAGAAGGTTTTAACTTTAATTAATTGCTGGAAGCATTACTTAGCAAGTATCGTAAGAATATAAGAATAAGAAAAAAAAACCCGAGTAATGATTTTAAAAGTGTTTTGTTTTCTTAGAATTTATTATCAGGAAAATGCTTTATCTTAGGGAAAAACCTAATAATAAAAATAGTAAAAACATTTGATCTTATTTTCCAAAGAAACTTGATGATACCATATGTAATTTTTTTCTTTGGTTTAATCAAGGGTTTAATCAATGTGTTTCCGCATTGACCTGAGTTATCCTCAATACATATACATACCAAATTTCATCCCTCCCGGTCTAGAATAGATCAAGGAATCTCTTTATATGCTTATGCTGTTAGCGTAAACATAACGTCGTAAGAAATTACATATGAAATTTTTAGCTGTGATTCTCTTGGTGATTCTTTCAAATTCACAACTTTTTATATATACTAATAAGACTAAATACTTTTTGAGTCTATATACTCAAAACGAGCGAGATGAAAAATGTGGTAAATAATGTGTAAATAAAAATTCAATTATCTAAATTGACCACCGATTTCTATCAAAACTATGTCAGAAGTTTAAAACTTCTTAGTGAGATAGAAAGCGTGCCAGTTTGGTACAGCTTCTAGTTTGGTACAACACAATTTTTCATGTATTTTTCTTGAACGGAGCTGGTCCACTCTATTATATGTAGTATGATGGTTAAGCTCTAAATTGTCTGAAAAAATAGTGCCTCACTTCAAGAAAACTACATGAAAAATTGAGTTGTGAAGCTGTACCAAACTGGCGCGCTCTCCCCTACCTACATGTAGCAAATTTTACCAATTTTACCTATTATTTGAGAGCATTGAGGATCAAAAACCTAATTTTAGCACTTCATAGTTCACACGAAACAGGAATATCTATTTTTAATATTCCCGAAACCAATTCCCTGGCGAATTATCGATAAAATTTTTAACTATATAGCCAAAAACGTTCTGTACGTTTTTAAACAGTTCTGCCTGAAACATTTTAACTATACAACATTTTCTAAGAACATATAGAGAACAGTTTTAGATTAAAAAGAATGTTTAAAGATTGAATCCAAATCTAAGCAATTTATTTCTTCATTTATTTCCTTATTTTCCTTAATTGAATATTAAAATTATGACAGTTAGCTTTTAAAAGCGATCCGAAATTGCTTTGTGATCATTAAAGTGTTAAATAAATTTTTGTGTTCTAACAAACTTTCATGATTGTACAGAGATTATATGGAAATTTCTTTTGAATATCCTGCTATGATCTCAAGGACACTTCTATGTTTAGACTACGGAAATTTGTATTTGTTAACAATATTTGCTTCTGAATAACATAATTAAAATTTTTAATTTACTTAGCACGTGTTTTAAATTTATTCTCAATTCAACAAACACTAAATTTTTATGCAAAACTACGACACTTGTTGTCTCGATGCGAAAGACTTTATAAAAACAATTAAAAAATTTCTACAGTGCCTCATTAATTCTCTTTTTATTATATATTTTGTTCAACACTTTTTTATGAGCATTAAGAAAGATTTCAGACTGAATCTCACAGTAAAGTGTGTTTTTTTTCGATTTCCGCAAATGTTATGTCTTTTGTCATCGTCTGATTGCAAAATAAAAACGGAGGTTTTCTTCACTTTCTTTTGGATATCTCTCTTAAAATTTAATGATCCAAAGGTGTTACACAAGATTGATTTTAATCACCTCAACCACTGGTTCTGGTGTCACAATATCTCCAAATCCTCCTGTGGCTCGTCTTGCATTAGTGCCTGTCCCGAAGATCGACTGAACGCGATCAATGAGGTTGTCTTGGCATTTTGCGCTAGTGATCAAAAGGACGACCACAAATCCAAATATCATTTCGAAGCACTGATCAACACAATAAATATACAATGGAAAAATTTCACGTGTGACTGTTAGATATTAAAACACGTGGAGTCAGTCGCAGCCACTGCGAATGTGAAGATCTCACGAATGACTGGAAGATACTGCCGTATGAGAGTCGCACGAATTGACGCTCAAGTGGAACTCCAATCGTCCCACCAAGATCCAAACGAACACCACGAAAAATTGCTCGAGTGATGACTTTTTGGTCTTTTGATGCGATGGAAAAAATTCCAGTTTTATACACTGATCGCATTCGGTCGAGTTAAAGCGGGAAAAAAGAACAAGAGAAAATTCGATGTAGGGGACAGAGGGGTAGAAACAATCTATAAATTACATTTTAAAAAATTGTTCGACCTATGCCCTGAAAAGCCAAAGTTTTTCCTGCCAGTAGGTATAATTTGTTTGAAAGTTCCTCTATATCAGTTTTTGAAGAATCTAAAAACTTTTAGATCCGTTTTTAACAAAAAAAATGTAAGTTTTCTAATTTATAAAAAACCGGAAAAATTGTAAAGCATTTGAATAAATTTTACACACTTGTTTACACATATAAGCTTTAGACCTTCTTGAAGATCGTAAGTCCAAAAAATAATTAAATATAACAGCTTCTAGCGGTAATTCCAAAGCATTTTGTTTTATTTTCTATAAATTTTGTTCTCGTCAGATATTTCTTTGGTTTATTTTAAAGCTGTTTCAAGCTTCCATTCGAAGCTATTATATTTCAAAGCTCATTTTAAAGCTCTTTAAAACTTCGTTTCAACGCTTTTAAAAGTCCTCATAAAGAGCTTTAAAGCTCAATAAAACTTTTTTTCAAAGCTCTCTTTAGGTTCCCTTTCAAAGCCCTTTAAAACTTTCCTTCAAAGCTCTTTTAAGCTTCATTTTAAAGCTCCTTAAAACTTTGTTTTAAAGCTCAAAGCCTCTATTCAAAGCTCTTTTAAACTTCCCTTTAAAGCTCTCCAACACTTTCGAAGTGCTGAAATTATTGGGGATTTTTTTTATACAAAATGTAAAAGTACTGGATGTGATTTACGTCTCTTTAATTCTAATTATCTCCTCCTAGAAGAGCCATAGGTATATTTTTCACTTAAAGGGTTAAATTATTTTGTTTTACTTATTTATGCTCAAGATTTATTGCCTGCTTGAATCTGCCCCAGTTTCTGTCCCATGAATCATTATACCACAGCAGAAGTAAGCTTAAATTAGGCCAATAAAAAAATGCGTAATTTGGTGTCTCTCTTAAGCAATTTTATATGAATTGCTCTCATAACTAAATCGATTATTATTGCAAGAGTCTCTATTTTAAGTGAAAAAGTAAAATTAAAGTGTTAAGTATGTAATTCAGATTTTTGAAAAAATATTTTTAGTACTAAAATATGTGACTGCCCCTCTCTCCTCTACATGAAAATATACAAATAAGACATTCAATTTTACACGCGAGGACTTTTTTATCGGATGCCGGCACATGCCAAGGACCTTGGGGGATTTTCATCGAAACTATCTTTATGTTTTTCTCATATGCTAATTCGCTCTTATCATCGAACAAGAAAAGGCCCACTGGGAGTGACAAGTTGATTTATCCTTTGCTAAGTCATTGTTAGCAATTAATTTGACGGCGGGAGCCATTAGAGATAATAGAGTGGAAAAGTAGGATTTATAGCAAAATACATTTGAAAAAAATGATAAAATAAATATTATGTTATAAACAACATTTTCGACAAACGAGAAATATGAGGGGTATTTAAATGCAAGATTCTTGCACAAAAACCAGTCTATGTTGAATTTGAAGCTAGTTTGGACAAAGAATCGAAGATGTTTACCAAAATCAAATTATTAATTTATGCAATAAGTTATGTATTGTATTTAAAAACTTTAAGGTTTTGTAAAATAATAGAAAGAATTTGAAATAGATAATTTATACGGGTTTTCTCCATCCAGATACTTATGCTAAAAAATATATTTTTCATCAGATCACATGGGTTAAGTTTATATTTTATTATGTTCAAATAAAAATGTTTTGCTATGAGTCAATCGATTCTACGCATCGCAAAAATAGTGGAATCTGTAAGAATTCCACTAATATTTAGGCTCACCAAATATTTGAATTACCTGCTCGATTAATAGGCTTTGTTTCATTTGCTGAGGTAGTTGCCCTTCTGATTAAACACCTCTTGGTGTGTCTAAAATTGCGATATAGTATTTTCATTAATGTCTATAGAAATGATAATTCATTGTTGAACTGAAGGACTTTAGCAAAAACTACCGATTTAGGGGTCAATGAAATGAAAAGTCGCGCATTTGGCGAGACTAAATTGATCCCCGCGTAAAATTGTTTAGCGTGTCATTGCTCGAGCTACCTTGAGAGCATCTCAGTGATGCAAAATACAGAACATAATAATAAAATACCAAGAAATATTTGCCTATTGATAAGTATTGGATTTTCCTGAAGTTGCTAAACATAAAATCCCAAGTTTGTCAATATTTAAATGAGATTTCCGTCGTAAGATGATTTTTCTGTGATTTGATCAACAAAGTTGTCTATCTCTCGTTAGCATTAAAGTGTGAAAATTGCATTAATACCGAGGAATGTGACTCATGGTTGATCTTGATGGAAAAACCCAAGGGGGAAATGAATGGGCAGTATATGATAAGAATTTCTGAAAGTGAAATTAATGAGTAACATGTAACAGCCACATTTGAATTTTTTAACACTTCAATGACCGCATGGCGATATTGGATCAATAAAATTTGATGAGTTTTGGTTGCGTTTTGACAGCGAATGTTCTAATTTAACAATTGATGATGGAAATTAAATGAAAGAGAAATGAATTAAGTGAATTTTGAACCAAAATGTTGAATTTTCTCTTGTTTCTATTACTTTGGGCCTCCATTAGCTCTTCCAGAAGCTTCGCTTTTTGACCCTTTTGACTTCACTAACAGGCGATAGTCGAATTTCATCGAAAAGCCATCAAAAGTTTCACAAAATTCGCAAAATTAAAATTTTAATAATCATAAAATGCGATTTCTGTTTCTTCAACATCCTTATGACTCCTTCCATAAAAAGATCTTATATTTTTGCTAAATAATAAATAAAAAATAAATTACTTCCACATATTTTTCCCTGGGAAAGTCCAAAATTTGTTAGCGATGCATAAAAATCTTAAAATCCAATTTCAATTCAATAAAAAAGATTTCAGCTTTTAAAAGGCTATTTATTTCATTCACTCTATCGACACAGTTGCGTGATAAAAGATCCAGCAGGGATTTTGATTTCCCATTAGAGACTATAGGTGTTCTGACCAAATCTCTTGAAGGTCATCTGCTCGTCGATCCATTTGCGGAAGTACGCCACATTCGCATAAACACCAGGAATTTGATTCTCACCACAGCCAATGCCCCAGGCCACGATACCTGCCTGGAAGTAGCGTGTGGAGCCTGGTCCAGACGGACAGACCAGCGGA
The DNA here is from genome assembly GCA_918844115.2 of Phlebotomus perniciosus. Lineage (NCBI taxonomy): Eukaryota > Metazoa > Arthropoda > Insecta > Diptera > Psychodidae > Phlebotomus > Phlebotomus perniciosus. Next base: position 4,350 of record CAKKOB020000905.1, on the reverse strand, counting down.
GATCCTCCATCGCCCTTGCATGTGTCCTTCATGGGCTCTCCGCCGGCACAGATAAAGCTCTTGTGGAGTTCGAAGAATTTCCCGAGACGCGTGGTGCGCAGGGCGCTCTGGCACGTATCGCGTGGCACAACGGGTAAATCAATCTTCTTGAGGATCACCTGATACTTGCCCTCCTTGCCGAAGACATCCTTGCCCCAGCCAGAGGCGTAGCAGCGTGAGCCATCGAAGTTGAAGTCCTGCGGCGGCAGACACACAGTCTGGACGTTCTCGGCGAGATCCACGGGCGTCTTGAGGAAGAGCAGGGCGACGTCATTGAAGAGCGCCCCTTTGTAGTACTCAGGGTGGATGACCAGGCTCTCCACTTCACGATCCTGATGCGCGTAGATCTCATTCTTGGTGTGCGTGTCCCATTCACCGGCGCGAATCTTCAGCACGCTGGGCTGCTTCCCATCCACACAGTGGGCAGCCGTGAGCACCACTGAAGGATGAATGAGACTTCCGCCTGGAAAAATGAACAGGAAGTAGTCATAAAGGCGGATTTTCAACAGGTGGAATTTCATTGGGATTTAAATTGATAACGAATAAATTGAAAATACAAGCAGTTGAGGTTGTTCTGGGCGTTCTGAGGCTTTTAGGGAGTTCAAGGAAAATTCTTGGCAATCGGGAAGGTCTAGAGAGGGACTAGGAATTTATTTGGTCTTTGGATTTTCAGAATTTGGGTAGATTTTAAGAATTTCTTTCGGAGAAATGAATGATTTCTAATTCTCCGAAGAAAGAACTAATGGATTTCGGGGTTTCAGGAGAGCCCTGAAGAATTCCAGGAGTCATCTTAGCTAGTAGAGCTTCCCTTTCAGGAATCTTCTATTGAAATGGAATTTACCGGTTTAAATTCAAATTTAAATTCAAAGGACTTTTATCGTCTGACCAGGAATTCACTGGTTTCCCAGAGAATTCCTCAGGATTTATTCGAAGATTTTCAAAATTTTCTTTTTTAGCAAGAATGTCAGAGATTTGCTAAGAATTCCATAAAGATCTTCGCAGGATTCCCCTTGATTTTTTAATCCCCATACCTATAATGTTTGCTTTTTTGCAAAAACCGGCTCTTTATATCTGTCTCATCAGAAACTCGATGTACCGGTAAGATGTCTTCACAGACAAAGTCAACATCTTGGATAACCGCGAGATTAAATAAGAAATATGCAAATAAAGTCCATTTCCAAGACATTGTGCAAAAACGGGTTTTCCCGAACGCCCCAACGCAGCTCATGGGCAAAACCAGCACTTTCTTTTTCAAAAGATCAAAAAAAAAATTGAGAAGAAACTCACCGCATTGGTAGACATTGAGGACCTGGGAGATGGCCTGTTCCTCCTTGAGTACTGCAATCATCCATGGGAACTCGCCATATTGCGCCTCATTGTCCTTATCGCCGGTAATACGGAAGCCTATTCCATCCTGATTGCGATTACCGCATCCCTCGCGGATCTGCACTGGCGGCAGAATGGGCTTCGTTTGCTTGTCCTTCACGGCGCAGCACTTCTCGAAGTAATCGGGACAGGGTCGAGGTTCATCCTCAACGTCAATTCTGATATCTAGCAAACCATCTCCGTCCGTAATGATGTTACCATCTTGGGAGCAAAGATAATACGGCACGCACTCACCTCCGTCGCAAGTCTAGAAAAATCATTGAGTCAATGAGGTTTTAATGGCCATTTGTTGTCTTGAAACGATAATGAGTTGCTCAAATAGTTCGTCTTATTTAAATTTCATTTTTATATGTGTCTGTATTTCAATGGCGAAGTCTTGGAATTTGCAAAGAGGGAAAAAAAACAGACGCGAGAGTTCAAGAGCGTTGAAGAATAAGTTCTAACGAAAAAAAAGTTATTTTTTTGCTGTGAGATTTTCAAAATTCCCCGGGAATCTGTCAAAGTGACAGGAAATTATCTGTCAATCTGAATGTCGCAGCGATTCTTACACTAAACTTGAATGATTTGAATTTGTCGCAGCCTCAAAATTAATGCGTCGCGTGTGCAAAATTGATTTACGAGCATGAAATCGATCCAATGGTCAAGGCTGTCAGTGAAATCTCTGGGATTTTTTCTCTCTTGTGTCCATGCTAATGAGGGCTTTCTCATGCCAAAATAGCCCACGAGGCACTGTTAGTGTGATTCCCACCTGAACGGGTTTATCAACAGGTGGTTTGCTGGGCGGAGCCTGTGTCGGTGGCACTGGAGTGATCACTTGGCCCCCGATTCCGGGGCTGGTCGTGAAGATCTGCTTGATGAGATCGTCAAGGCTGCCGGTATCGTCCTGTGCGTTCAGTCCCACGATAAAGCTCGTTAACAGTAAAATCCCTAGCTTTAGTTGCATTTTCACTCCCCACGATGTCCTTTTGGAGGATATGCAAAAAAGAATTTGGTCGTTAGGAATTTGAATTAATTAACAGCATGTCAGTTGGGCGTCGAGGATTTAATGCGAAAAATCTATATGGAATGTTTTACAATCTATTTTTGGGAATATTTTTGATTTTGAATAAGTTTAAACATGATTACTGGAATAATGCGAATAGGAAGAAAAAGGAATGTAATGTTTTTATTAAGTCTCAAGTCTTTATGATCCATATACAACTAATTCATGTTAGAACGATAAAATCCGGAATTAAGTCACATTCATTGATTTGAAACATTCGAAGAAATATCTGTTTTCTGATAAGAGAAATATTATTTAAATAATTTATAACCTTACAACTATGCTTATTTTCTCAATATCTTTCCGTATATTTATAATTCTATATATTTACGTATTAGTTGGTGTGTATTGGTGCACGATTTTAATATTCCAGAACCTCTATCAAGATCCAATGATAATCAACTGACGGGTATGTCAATATTCAAGTGATACACAAGCTTGCAGAATTATTAAGAAGCTTCTAAATGTTTTATAGCATCAAGTTAATTTTAGGTATGTTTTTGTTTTCAAATAAATTACTTTTAATTGCTCTTGCATGTGACAAGAGTTTATAGTCAAAAATTTCTTTTGTACATGCGGAAATCTCAATTTACCTGGACTTCCCCTACTTTATGACCTATTTTTCAAATGTTCAAATGGTTTTTCCAAAGTACGATATTTCTCACTGCGGAATAGCCCCTTTTTCTTGCACACAAAAACCTGTTCCATGAGCAAGAGTGTCCAAATAAGAGAATATAAAGTAAATATTACAGAAAAATCTCTTTCCGCTCCTCCAACAGGCATTTTTGTATAATACGAATTACAATTATTTTTTTAAGGCACAATAGTTGATTTCTCAGAAAAATCGTTCTACTTGATGATGTTCAGCTCAAGGCCCAATCTTTGCGAAGGTGCCCGGACAAAAAGCATTGATTGCGCCGCAAGTCGTCAAAATGTATATATTACAAGTTGAACGCGATTTTTACGAGTGGACTTTTTTTTCTCTTGTCGGCGCTTACACAATTTTTCAGAGTGATCCTAAAATATGACCTCTTACTGATAGTAAAATATTACACAAAAATTTCCCCCCGTGATTAACTGGAATTAAACCTAGTTTTGGTTCACGTAAAAATCTTGATGGTTTTCCCAGGTTTTTCATCCACTTACACAATTAAGATGTTTTGACTAACACGCGACGGTATTTTTGGGGCGGAAAAACTTATGAGGAAGTCACAAAAGCAATTTTTTTCTAGGCGACTCTTGGACGCTTGATCGTGAGAGAAACTGACCGATCGCTGAGAGGCAACTTGAACGACTGACTGGATGTCGAGAATCACCAGCAATTTTCCCACTCGGCAGCCCAGAGAGCGCTAAAATGTAGTGTTGAGCTGCTACGAAACCTGCTGGCATTGTCTACTATTTTAATTTTATACAATTTTCAAAACGTGCGCTTTTTTGCGCTTCGCAAGGTTTTCAGTGAAAGTCAAGGGCGCGAAATAGTGAGTAAGCGGAAAAATGAGATAATTTTGATACTTACCTAAATGATTCATGAAAGGTGAATAAACTCTGTACAATTTCTCTCAGTGTTAAAATGAACTCATATCGAAACTCAGTATAAAGAAATCCCGTTTGATTTCCCAATCGGCTGTGATAGCTAATAAATCGATCAGTAGCAAAACGAATGTCCACCAGTGAATATCTCAATAAAGCAATTTTAAGCAAATAAGTGCTTTTTGTGAAGTGTCCAGCAGAGGAGAAAAAACTTTGATCATTTTCTCGCCAGATTATAATTCCTGGTTATTTTACAGGTAGTGAAGCCTTCCTTAAAGACCCACTGATCATCAGTTGGAGTGAATTTAATTTTCTTTACTGTTTTACACAGGTAGTGTACCTTCTCTAGAGCC